>CAUYPK010089227.1:0-10868 GCA_963574355.1 Loris lydekkerianus | reverse complement strand
AAGATAATGCCGGGAGCCAATACCTTAAGAAATAAAAAGCTTATAATAGATATTTACAGCCAGTAGGAATTTATGGGTGGGTAGGGCATTGTGACTCTTGGTTCCAGGAATTTGGTTCCAGAAACTGAAAACACCACACCTATTACCAGAAACCCCCCACCCTAAACTCACCCGTGGGCATATTCCCCTTCTGCCTGTATTTATATGGCTGTTGAAAAATAAAGTTTTCAGAGCTTGATCAGAATACTGTCTTGCTCTCTTCCTTGTGCCTCTTGTTCCCTTTTTTGACTCTCTTCAGCTCCATATCCTAGGTCCCTGCTGAACTAGCCCTGTGGGCCGAGGCAACTGGCGCCCAACGTGGGGCAAGATACAATTGTTTTAAATGTGCCGATAAAAAGAGAGGTTAATAAATCAACTTCCATAAGCAGAGATGCTGAATATATAATGTATAACAAAAAGTCTTAAGGGTAAAATAAGCAAGATTTATCTTATTAGCTAGTAGGATCTGTTCAAAGTTTGGCAAATTTCCCTCTTTTGGTCTCAACAAAAACACAACAAAAAACAAAAAATATCCTATGAGATCAGACATTTTTAAACATTTTACATTATACACTTAACAATGCCCTCAGTGTTATTCAAAAAGAGCTACTTCTTCACATTTACTGTAATTACTCCCACAATAAATAGACTATTTTGAAAACATAAATGAACCCTATGGGAGCAACTACTCTAATCTCATCTCACAGATAAGAAAACCCAGTGATTTAAAAATTCTTGCCAACTCATAAAACTAGTCAGCAGGAGAGCCAGAAGTAGAACTCTTTTCATTACATTCTGCAGCCCATTCACCTCTTTGCTAGACATCTCTCATAAGCATTTATAACCAGTTTTACAATTTGCAATACCTTACAGATAAAAATGTTATAAAATGGCAACCATGATAGGGGGTCTATTTTGAGACTGTTTTCAACGCATATCCCTAAGGAATAGCGCCAAATATCTATCATGAATGGCTAGGTTTAAGAACTGATACCAAGGGTCAATTGAGCTCTTGAAGTGTCCCCATTAGTACTGTCAAATGATATATTGCTTCTTTTTAAATATGTGAACAATTTTTTAAATATACAAAAAATATGAATAGTAATAAACCCTTATGAATGTATCACTCAGAATAAATAATTATCAATGTAAAAAAAAGAAAAAAGAACTGATACCGAGTTTGATTATACTATGGATTTTGATTTGTTCATACATGTACTTCCAATATTTGGGAACTGTTCAAAAACTCAGAGAGATTAAGTATTTGAGATCCAATAATTCCCCTACTCCCACCCAACTGAAAATATTTTATAGCTACTGTCATAAAATGTAAGAAAAGCATGCATTTTTATATCTTAGGCACATTTGCAATCTTACAAATAACCCTGCAAAGATGCCCCTCTTTTTGCTTCTTTCTTATTATTCATACCCTTTTATTGTCTCCTAACCTATCCAATCAACTTTCTGTCAATTTTTTTAATCTTCCCTATCCTACTCCCAAAAATATCCCTTTAGCTATATTTCTCATCCTATGTTCTAGCTTTTTTATTGTCTAAATTACTTTAAATATATGTAACCTGCAAATCTAATAGACTCAGAAACCTATAAAAGATTTGAACGATAAGCCACAATTGACAGAAAATGCTTCCATGTCGCTGTAATTTCCATATGCCCCATGAAATGTATAGACAATAATTCTGATAATGAAAATTACAGATTGATTATGAAGGTCATCTTGGGCAAAATGGGTATTGCTCTTCCTTGGGAAAACAAACAAGACTTTCTCCTTTGAATTTGAGTCTGAGTAAATGAAGAAATGAAATCCATTTTACAGAAGAATCCCAAATAGGATACAATGCAACCACTCTTACCAAATAGCTAAAGAAGGGGAATACAAGAATCAAATCACTACCCAGAATGTTAGAAAAGCCAACTTAAATTATGATGGCAAGGGACAAGTCAGCTCTCACAGAAAACTAAATAAAATCCATGTGGCAAATGCAAAGTGTCTTTAATTTATGAGAGAGTATGCATGTAATAAAACAAGGACCTAAGAATCAGTGGGCCTTGTAAAATCTAATATACTAAACATCTTCTGCCACTAAGGGGCCCTGAAAAGGGCCGCACATCACCGAAGGAGGAAGGTAGTGAATGAGAGTACAGAATAACCAAAAGATAGACACAGGAAGGTTAAATGGTTTTTACTCCTCACCGATATGAAACAAGCTTACTACAGAATATGAGAAAGATGCTTCAACGCCAAGGATAACTTAGTCTCAGCATTCTTGGTGACGACTACAAATGCAAGGCACTTCTGGAACTGAGCATGAGCTTCAACCGCAGAGTCTATTTGTTTATTTTCATAAATAGGACAAAAGCCTCTGCTTTTGAAATTTTCTTTTAGTTGGGGGGCAGGAAAGGGGAAAGAGTGGAGTAATGGCATTTGCTCTGGGAATTCATAAACTAAATTCATAAACCACAGCTTCCCAGGAGACCCATAACATACAAGCCATGTTAGTTTTGCCATGGCCTTAGATTGTATTGTAGAAGTCATATGAAAAGGGGAAAAAAAATCAAGCCAACTATGGATTTGAGAATAACCATTACAACAAATTCTAACCACTACAGTTACTGTTTACACTTAATGGTGTAAGGATGGTCACTCTTTATAGTGAAATGATAGAAAATTTTCTAACTCAGTTTTTCAGTTTAGGGCTAAAAATCAAGCTGTCTCTCTGATCTCTGGCCTAGCTTTCTAACAGGCACCCTATGGAGTTCCCTTTTCATAAATCAGTGAAAAGAGCACACAGAAAGGAAATTCACCAGCTCACTGTCTTTTAGAATTTGTTTCTAGCCTCAAGGATTCCTGAGTAGTCCCTGGACCAATAATATAGTGCAAGGGCATCAGTCTTCAGATCAGAAACAACTGTGAAAGTCTTGTCTCCAAAAGCAAGAACAGCTGTTTATCATCCAGCTACTAAGAACATGGAAGGAATGGAACAGATTCACAGGCCTTTTTTTCTTCTTCTTCTTTGCCTCTCTTAAATTCATCTAGCCACTTGACCTCAAGGATGGCATATCTCCTTTCTTTCTTTGGGATGCCATCATGTCTCCCTGTTCTCTTTTTCCCCATTCTCTTTCATTCTTAGTTCCCCTCTCACCTTCTAAGGAGATAGAATAATTTTTTTGGTTTTTTGATACAGAGTCTCACTCTGTAGTCCTGGGTAGAGCGCCACAGCATCATCTTAGCTCACAGCAAACTCAAACACAAACTCAAGTGATCCTCTTGCCTCAGACTCCTGGGTAGCTGAGACTAAAGCACCAACCATGACGCCCAGCTAGTTTTTCTATTTTTATTAGAGACCAGGGTCTCTCTCTTGCTCAGACTGGTCTTGAACTCCTGAGCTCAAGGGATCCAACTGCCTCAGACTCCCAGAGTGCTAGGATTATAGGCGTGAGCCACCACGCCTGGTGATAAAATAAATTTTATATTTTTAATCTTAGTCTACAGAAATTCTTTCTCGATCCAAGAATGCCTACTGAACTTTCTATTCTGACACTGGCTTAAAACAAAACAATAGGAAATGCAGCAAAAATTCTCAATTAAGCTCAATGTCAGAGAGTATTTACTTCTAAACACACATTTTCAACTCCCTTAGTTGCACAAAATACAAAACCAAAGACTGATAATGAGCTCCGAACCAGAGTATCAACTTGGGTGTAGCCTACACGGCTTGTAATTGTTTATCAACTGTTTGATTTTTGGTACATATGTAATTCCTATCACATTATAAAACATACATATTATTCTTGTCATTTATATTTATCGTGTTTTACATGTAGCTACTCTAAAAACTATTTACTAAAGGTTCATTGGAATTATAATGAAACTCTTGCTTCTCTAAAATTTAAATGAAAACAAAACTACTGCTTTTAATATGTAGTAACCATGTAACAAATTCATTAGATTCAAGAGCTTCGGGTGCATTTATATCCTTTTTTGTTGTTGTTGTTGCAGTTTTTGGCCAACACTGGGCTTGAACCCATCACCCCCGGTAATGGGGCAGGTGCCCTATTCCTTGAGCCACAGGTGCCACCCCGGTGCAGTTATAATCTTAGGACTTTCGAATAAAAAAGTAAATATTTTAAATAATTCTGAACTAAAAAACAAAAGAATGATTTAAAAATCTATCTTATTCATCTTTCACAACGATACACCTATTTACTTCACAGAACTATGCCAAAGTAGAGTACTCAGTAAATATTTATTGACTGAACAATATCCAACCTCTAATATATCCTTCTTGACCAAATCTTAAGTGTTATTTCTCTCTTCACAATTTTTCTTAATGCTCAAATAAACAAAGATAGCTCTGAACAGCTGAATGACTTTAAAAAAAATTTAAATAGAGTTGGGGATGTAGGGCAACCCATTTGAGACCCCTTCCTTTGTATTGGAAACGTTTCTATATCCTCTAATAAACTATTTCCCTATCGCTTAAAAAAAAAAAAAAAAGATTTGGGGATGTAAAGGAAAAATAAAAATCTCAGGACCCCCCAAAATTCATTATGCCAAAAGAAAATAACTAAGCCTGAGAACTGAGCCACACAAACACTACCATCCTCTCTCCAATGAGGTACAGGGATCCTCTTTTAACATATATAGGAGCTTAGAAAATGGCTATGACAGGATTTTTCTTTTTGGACTTGGTATGGGAAGGAAAAAGAACTGACTTGCTGGTAAGGTGGTCTTGTTATACAGATAAACTTCATCAAAACAGCCCTCAGGACATGTTTCTATTCAGACCTTTAAGGGTGCCAGATTCTTGTTGACCTGTCAAAGATCAAATAGGTAAGGGGCCTGGTGCATTTAACAAAGATTCATACAAATGCAAATCTAACCCTCAACCTTCTCACTTAGATAGCCTTATAGCACATTCCTGTTTGCCAATAGCCATCTCAAAATGATAAAGAAATGTAATTTGAGTTAAAATATGTCCTTCAGCCCCCCCCCCACCAAGCCCTTCAAGAAATGTAGCCCCTATAAATGAGTGCATGTCAGAATAAGAATGCAGACTGAATAAACTCTTAAATGTCAGTTACAAGTTTATCTCCACAAAAGCAAATCAAGGAAAAGATACATATGATCACTCTTCTACTCACCCTGAGAAAAATCAAAACATTGACTACTATTTCTATCCCCTTGTTTTGATTTGTTTTCATTTTTGTCTTATTTTCTGAGACAAGGTCTCACTCTGTCACCCAGGCTAAAGTGCAGTGGTGTCATCACAGCTCACTACAGCCTCAAACTCCTAGACTCAAGTCATCCTCCAGCCCCAGCTTCCTGAGTAGCTGGGACTATAGACATGCACTACCATACCTGGCTAATTTCTCTTAGTTTTCTGTGGAGACATAGTCTTGCACTTAGCTCATTCTAGTCTCCTGACATCAAGATACCCTCCCATTTCAGCCTCCTAAAGTTCTAGGATTACAAGCATGAGCCCTTGTGCCCCAGCCTATAAGAGACAAAGGTCTAAAAAGGGGCAAAATGGTTTATGATTTGTCTCTTTAAAGCCACCACCCGTTTGGAGAATTAAAACCTGCATTCCTTCTGGAGGCCAGTAATCAAAGGAGCAGGCAAATGTTCTTTGCTACTTATTTTCTAGCATCTTAAACCACAGAAGATGGCTCTACAGAACGGTCCAGACAAAAGTCATGAGATCATCTTCATATCTTCATCAGAGAGATAAGGTCTAACAAAACAACTATAGCTGAAAAGCACAAACCCACGACATGGGACACTGGTCACACAGACCCAAGCACAACCACTGAAACAACCTCCCCCCTTTAAGAAGCCATACTTAAATCAGCATACTTAAATCATACTTAATCATACTTAAAGCATACTTAAATCATACTTAAATCAGCACTACTTAAATCAGCAGTCTCAACCTGTGAGTTGTGACTTCTTTGTAACAACGAAAATACATCCTGTGTATCATTTACATTATGATTCATAACGGTAGCAAAATTTACATTACGATTCATAACAGTAGCAAAATTACAGTAACAAAGTAGCAAAGAAAATAATTTTATGGTTGAGGGTCACCACATATAAGGAACTGTATTAAACGGTCGCAGCATTAGGAGGCATTAGGAAGGTTGAGAAGCACTGACTTAAAGGCAGGATGGTGGTCTTTTGAGAAGTGCTCTGCTACACTCATTTGACAGCAAATTGATAAACTTCTCTCTCCTTTGCCTCAAACCACTTGTCCTCATTCTTCCTTCTTAGAGATTTGGCTTCAGGGATTAGTACTGAACTTTTGGTAACAAGCCTACACCCACCCCTTTAGAATGTTACATCTGACCTTATCTAGATTTACTAGGCACCAAATAGAAAATTCACAAGAATATCATCACTTGCCTCACTGCTCACTTCTCCTTCACCTATGCACTTCCCATTTTCCTTTAAATTTGAAATCTTCAACCTCTTCTACCCAGAGTTTAGTCCACACCAGATACTTAGTGGGCTGTGCTTTTCCCAGCCACAGTGCTAAAGTCTTGGCTTAATAAAGCTCAACTGAACGTGACTCTCATATTCAGTAACTTATTATTTAAGTTAAGGGGGGCACAGGTGGGCTTTTTGTTACAAGGATAAACTGCAAAATGGAGAAGTCTAGGCTTTTAATATAATCTGTCACTGAATAGTATACATTGTATATAAGAAGTAATTTTTTATCTTGAACCTCTCTCCTAATCTCCAATGTCCATGAAGTTACCATCATACCCCCACTGCTTAGCTGGCACTTGTAAAGGAGAATAATTGAGAACATGTGGTCTAAAGGACAATTTTAAAGCATGGCTATTTCTTTCATGCACACACACAACATGGAGATTTACTATATTGTCAACTATCAAGATATAACTCGATGAAAGGCAATAAACTATGTAAAAACAAAAAGTTCTAGCAAGCAGAAGCTGGAAGTGGAGACTACAGAGTTGATGAGAAAGAAATTCTAAGCTTGGTTACTTTCTCATATAAATCTGGACTGATTACTGAGTAAAAAATAGCCGGTTCCTTTCTACTGCTGTTTCAGATAAAACATGCATTTAAATTAAATGCACTCAGCCACAAGAAAATTAGGTCAGAGAAGGCAACAAAATGAGGCACATATTATTCTGATAAATAATCATAATATAAATGTTCCCTGATTGATCATTAAAATGCTTTTTTAAAGAACATGGAATGACATAAGAAACTGTACATTACATTCTTAGAGGTCTCACTTTTTAATAATATGCTGAAGTTTTTAGTGTGCAGTTTCTAAGGGAAATAATCTTTTATCATTCATCTTGATCAACTAAATTTTAAAATCTTTAATGATCCCATTCAGTCACATGGAATTAAAGATAAAGAAAAGGTTTCCCAAAAACAGCTACTGAAAGAAGCAAAACAAACAAACAAACAAACAAACAAAGTTAAGATCCAAAGGGGAAGGGGCTTAAAGAACAAGAGGAAGTGCAAGGCAGCTGATGTGCTGGCTAAAGCAAAGCTGTTAGAACACAGCCGGAAAAATAGGAAAAGAAAGGGAAGAGGAAAGATAATACATTCCTTCTTCTACTGCTGCATTTCCTTTCTGTTGTACTCTATACTATCCAAAACAAACAAACAAAAAATATTTTAGTTAAAATTTTTTGAAAAGGCTGAAAGAGATCACCACCCCGTGACGATCACCGCCGCCTCCTGCCCTGCAGCCACCGTCTCGGAACTGGCTGTATGATTAGGCCACAATCTTCAATGAGTAAACATATTCCTCAGTTCTGTGGTGTTCTTGGTCACACATTTATGGAGTTACTGAAGGGCAGTGGAGATTACTGCCAGGCACAGCATGACCTCTATGCAGACAAGTGAACTGTAGAAATTCATTACTACTCCACCAAGAAGCCTCCGTAAGAGAGGTTAACCTGGACACAGACGTGTTGACTTGAAATCTGCAGAGCATTTTATAAGAGTTCTGACCTGGATGGGGTAAACCTCAGTGCACTTCCTTTCTGTTATTACTGGACTGAAGAATTGCTGCTTCTTGTTAGGAGGTTCATTTCATTTATCATTACTTCCAAATTCATCCTCAAAGCACTGAGAATTTCAAGTGGAGAATATTGAAGTAAACTTCAGTTTCTTTGCATCATTTCTGTATTCAATTTTTTAAATTCTTTCATAACCCTTTTGAGTGTTTTTTAACTAAATTAACATGGCTCGAATGAACCGCCCAGCTCCTGTAGAAGTTACATACAAGAACATGAGATTTCTTACTACACACAATCCAACCAATGCGACCTTAAACAAATTTAGAGGAACTTAAGAAGTATGGAGTTACCACAATAGTAAGAGTGTGTGAAGCAACTTGCGACACTACTCTTGTGGAGAAAGAAGACATCCATGTTCTCGACTGGCCTTTTGATGATGGTGCACCACCTTCTAACCAGATTGTTGATGACTGGTTAAGTCTTATAAAAATCAAGTTTCATGAAGAACCTGGTTGTTGTATTGCCGTTCATTGTGCTGCAGGCCTTGGGAGAGTGCCAGTGCTTGTTGCTCTCACGTTAATTGAAGGTGGAATGAAATATGAGGATGCAGTACAATTCATAAGACAAAAGCGGCGGGGAGCTTTTAACAGCAAGCAACTTTTATATTTGGAGAAGAATCGTCCTAAGATGAAGCTGCGCTTCAAAGACCCCAATGGTCATAGAAACAACTGTTGCATTCAATAAAACGGGGGTGCCTGATGCTGTGGCCTTGAAAGTAAAACTTGAGACAACCTAATTTGTCATATGTACGTGTATTAGCCAACATGTTGGCTTGATTAATGAAGCTTCCACAAGAGTATTGTAAAGCAGTTTTACCAGGCCACAAGCTTAACAGAAGTGCAACCACTACATTTGGGTTATAGTCAACCTTTTTGAACACTAAGCAAAAGATTCTTGCTGTTCAGCATTTAAATGTGCTTATTATTTGTACCAATTGACCTTTCCTGAAATCAGGTGGTACTACTGACTCATGTCTTATTTAAATCTATTTCCATGCCAGAATCTTATCAATATATAAGAAATTGAGAAAGATTAGGTGCCAAAATACCCAGCACAATACTTGTATACTTTTAGTATCGTACAGAACTAAAATCCCAGGAACTATGAACACTCTACAGACCTTAGGTTATTTGCCTGCTCACTTTATGTTTATATCTTCCACATTTATACCAGGATACGTCAGGTTTGCTCAACCACTGATTTTTTTTCTTTTGGATTTTTACCAAGTCTTAGAGTAATTATTTAATGTCTTTCTATAAATCTCATTTTGTGTTAAAAAAAAAAAAAAAAAACCCCTCTATTTTGGAAATCTGCATTGTACAGAAGCACATGTCTTTACTGTCTTCAGACAAAAAAAGACTTACAGTTAATTTAATGTTTGCACTCTGAGGTGCAACTTAACAGGGAGGGCCCAAAAAAAGAATGGGAGGGGGCTATTAAATATTTTTAGCGAAATGTTGCCTTTGTCTTGTGCAGGCCATGTAGAAATATGCTCTTTAATTTAGTAAATATTTTTTAAAAGGCAGAGATGCTTTGTTAATTGTAGCTAAAACAATTCTTAATCATAAAATTTCTGAAATTCTTGTAATTTTTTTCCCCATACTTATCAGAAGTTGTTTACCAACTTTTTTTTGTTCAAAGTGTGATTTTTTTTTCCTTTTCTTCCCAACCTCTTGCAAAAAAAAAAAAAAAAAGGGTTGCTGCTAATGAATTGAGCAGACATCTAATAAATATTTTATATATGCCTTTTGAGCTGCGTAATTTAATATTTGGATACTTAATAATTTGTTTTATTATGTAATTGATAAAATGGTGATGTGTATTAATGTTAGTTCAACCATGTATTTATACTGTCTGGGAATGTGTGGTTATAGTTCTGTGGGAGAAATAATTTGTCAGTGTTCACCAGCTTGTAAAAACTTGGTGTGAGAGCTTAAACATCTCTTCGTGATCAGAATACTTAAGAAAATTGGTATAGAAGGGACATTTCTGAAACTGATAGAGGCCATCTATAGCAAACCCATAGCCAATATTGTATTGAATGGAGTTAAATTGAAATCATTTCTACTCAGATCAGGAACCAGACAAGGCTGCCCATTGTCTCCACTGCTCTTTAACATTGTAATGGACGTCTTGGCCATCGTAATTAGGGAAGAAAAGGTAATCAAGGGTAGCCATATAGGGTCAGAACAGATCAAACTTTCACTCTTCGCAGATGATATGATTGTATATCTGGAAAACACCAGGGATTCTACAACAAAACTCTTAGAAGTGATCAAGGAATACAGCAGCGTCTCAGGTTACAAAATCAACATTCACAAATCGGTAGCCTTTATATATACCAACAATAGTCAAGTTGAAAAAACAGTTAAGGACTCTATCCCATTCACAGTAGTGCCAAAGAAGATAAAATATTTGGGAGTTTATAAAACAAAGGATGTGAAAGACCTCTATAAAGAGAACTATGAAACTCTAAGAAAAGAAATAGCTGAAAATGTTAAGAAATGGAAAAACATACCATGCTCATGGCTGGGAAGAATCAACATTGTTAAAATGTCCCTACTACCCAATGCAATATATAATTTTAATGCAACCCCTATTAAAGCTCCATTGTCATACTTTAAAGATCTTGAAAAAATAATACTTCATTTTATATGGAATCAGAAAAAACGTCAAATAGCCAAGACATTACTCAGAAATAAAAACAAAGCAGGAGGAATCACGCTACCAGACCTCAGACT
>CAUYPK010089225.1:0-51801 GCA_963574355.1 Loris lydekkerianus | reverse complement strand
GAATCCAGTTTTGAAGGATTTTAACCTTTGTGATTTAGCTTGATTACCTGTTAAGCTAAGCGCACCGAATCAAATAACCTGTATGACCCGAGTATAAGCCGAGTTCGGGTTTTTCGGCACAAATTTTCAGCACAAAAACTCAGCTTATACTCGAGTATATACGGTAGGTTTCCTTCTTTAGCTTGTTGGTGTGGTAAATTACAGTGATTGATTTTCAAATGTTGAACCAGAATTGTATAGCTAGAACAAACGATACTCAGTCACAATATATAATTATTTTTATATATTGCTAGACTTCATTGACTGCTAACATATTATTGAGGAGTTTCATTCTAAGTTCTTGAAAGGAATTGGTTTGTAGTTTTCTTTTTTGGTATTGCCTTTGTCTGGTTTTGGTATCACAGTAATACTGGCTTCATAAAATGAGTTGGGTAGTGTTTCTTCCTCTTTTTTTTTTTTTTTTTTTCCTGCATGTGATTATATAAAATCATGTCAATTCCTCTTCAAATGTTTAGTAGAATTTTCCCATGAAACCGTCTAGGCCTGCAGAATTCTTTTTCAGGAACTTAAAAGTTACAAATTGAATCTCTTTAATGGGCATAAGGCTATTTGAGTTATCTAGTTCATCTTCATTGAGTTTTGGTAATTTGTGGTTATCAAGGACAATCCCTAAATTGTCAAATTTATGAGCATAAAGTTGTTCACAGCACTCTCTTACATTTCCACTGTCTGCAGGATTGGTCGTGACATCTCATGCTTCATTCCTGACATTGGCTATTTTTGTCTTCTCTTTTTATTTTTGTCAGTCTCACTAGAGGTTTATCAATTTCATTTATTTGTTTATTTGTGAAGAACAATGTTCTCTGGTTCACTGATTTTCTTTACTGTTTTCTAGTTTCAATTTTCATTGGTTTTTGTACTTAGTTCTCTTATTTCCTTCTTCTGATTAATTTAGTCTTATTTTGCTTTTTTTCCCCCTGCTTACTTGAGATAGGAACTTAGGTTATTGATTTGAGACCTTTTCTCATTCCTGATATAAACATTTAATGCTATAAATTTCTCTCTTAGCACTTCTTCAGCTGCAGTCCAAATATTTTTCTATGTTGTCCTATGCATTAAAAATTTTTTCTCTGAAGCTTCCTGTATAATTTATGGGTTATTTAAAGGTTTGTGGTTTAATTCCTACATTTAGAGATTGTTTTCTAGTTTGATGCCACTTTTGTCAGGAAAAAAAGTTTATTGTTTCCATTCTTTTAAATCTGTTGAGGTTTCATGATCAAGGATATGATCTAACTTAGTGTTTTCTGAGCACTTAAAAATAAAAGATTAATGTGTATCTTGTTGTTGAATAGAATGTTCTATAAATGCCAATTAGATCTTGTTGGTGGTCAGTGCTATTCAAATTTGTTATATCTTCGTTGATTTTCTGTCTAGTTCTCCATCAGTTATCTGGGGAGTGCACTTATTTGAGTCTCCAAATATAATTGTGTATTTTTCTATTTCTTCTTTCAATTCTGTTTTTATTTCATGTATTTTGAGGCTATGTTATTAGATGCATACATATTTAGGGTCATTATTCCTTCCTGGTGGATTGGCCTTATTATCCTTATATAATGTTCCTCTTTTTCTCTAACAATTTTCTTTGCTTTCAAGTCTACACTATCAAATATTAATATAGCCATTTCTTTTTTTAAAAAGTAGATATTTCTATGGTATTTTTTTCCATACTGTTACTTCTAACCAATTTGAAGCTCCTGTGCATAACATATAATTAGGTCATATTTTTTAAATATACTATGCCATGTTTTTCTTTTGATTGGGTATTTAAACTATTTACATTTAAAGTAGTTAATGATATGTCAGCACTTAAAGTCTTCCATCTTATTGTTTGTTTTCTACTTGTTTCCTCTGGTTTTCATTCCTCTGCTTCTCTTTTCTTGCTTTACTGTAGGTTACCTGATCAATTTTTAGGGTTCTATCTTGCTTGATTTATAGTAGTTTTTAAAATATCTTTTTGCAAGGGGTTTATAATGGCTTCTCTGGGTATTGTAATATTCCTATATGACTTACAAGAGTCTACTAGTGTCAACATGTACCACTTACAAGTAGTGGTTCAATCATCAAACATGATTTATGAATCTCATGAGGAAAAGGAAAGTTTATTGTATATGACCGTATTTCTGTTCTTTCTGTTGTTCCTTCCCTGATGCTCCAATATTTCTTTTATTATGTCTTTTCTTTTTGAAGAATTTCATTTAGCCAATCTTTAACAGTAAATATACCTGTGAAAAAAGTTTTTTTTTTAGTTTTGTGTGACCTGAGACTAGTTTTACTTCCTGCTCTCTCCTAAAGAAGGGTTTTACTGGATATAGTGTTCACACTTGGCAGTTGTTTGAGCACTTCAAAAACATCATAGCACTTGTAACCTTAGTGGCTTTGAGAAATACAATGTTATTCAAATTGGCGTTCCCCTATAGGAAATACGTTATTTTTCTCTGGCTGATTTCAATATTTTCTTTAGTTTTCAATAGTTAAGTTATGGTTTACCTTGGTATAGATTTCTTTGGTTTTATCCCTTATGGAATTTGCTCTGCTTCTTGGATCTGAAGACTTTTCCTTTATCAAATATGGGAATTTTTCAGCCATTATTTCCTCACCTACTCCCCTCCAGCCCTACCCTATTTTTCCTTTTCTTCAGGGGCTCTGATGATACAAATCCTGAACCTTTTGTTATTGTCCCACAAGTCCCAGAAGATGGTTTTATTTTCTGTTTCAGGACGGGTGAATTCTGTCTCCAGCTTCACTGGTTCTATCGCATCACTTCCAGTTCTGTAGACTGAGCCCATCCAGCATGACTCTTAACTTTCACTGCATCCGTCTCTTCTCTAATTTCATTGTTCTTTTTAATAACTTCTATTTTTCTATTTTCTACTTTTTGCATTGTTCCAAAAGAACTTATTATTGATTAGACAAGTATTTTTATGAAGGCTATTTTAAAATCCTGGTCTGTATTATTTTAGTGTTGGTGTCACTTCATTTTTTTTCCCTCATTCAAATTGTGATTTTCTTGGTTCTTGGCATGACAGGTGACTTTCTTTCTATTATATCCTGAACATTCTATTCTTTTTGGAGTTTTCGAGTCTTATTTAAATGTTTTATTTTTGCAGGCAGTCATGCAGTTTCTGTTTAGCATGCTACTCTTTGCCTACTTTTGTGAGCTATGGTTCTAGAGGCAGTTTAATATTGAGAGCTTTTATGGTATTATTTTGGTCACCTTGGTTTATCTGAAGAGGCTACATTCCCATTGGCCCTTCCTTCTGCTACCTAAGGGGCGAAAGTAGTTTCTCAAGGTCACACTGCTGTCTACCTCTGGGTGAGGGAAGAGGGTGGTGGTTTTCCCTGCCAGGGTGTTCTAGCTGCTCCAGTGTCTTTGGGCAAGGAAAAAGCATCTTGGGCAACCAGGTACAAAGGGGCTCCCTGAGACAGGCTTCCTGCTGTGACAGGGTCTCTTCCTTTACACTTGCTTGCTTCTGTCTCTGAGTTGGTAGGAGACTCAGGCTCTCAAGGAAAAGGAGGATTCCCAGATTGGGCCGCATTTCATTTTTAATATGGCTGATAACCAGAGGATTTAAGACATTAAATTTAAGTCTAAAATCAAATCAAAAGTTTATGGTAGACTGGGGAATAAAATTTAGTTCTTTAACAGCCAGCCAGCTTTCTACTAAGCAAATAGTATCTGAGGCAATCCATAATTAATTATTAAAAGATTAACTTATGGTCTGTTTTTCTATCTTAACTAGAGTGGACATCAGTACATTCAAAATAGTTTTTCAACAAATACTCATGCTAAGAACTTGCCACCTGACTTGCTAAATATTCTAGTATATAGAAAAGTCAATTCATAGAAAGCTTTTGCCAAGTATTTGCTAAAAGATAACCACCAGAAAATATTTAAATCTTGTGGTGCCTGTGGCTCAGTGAGTAGGGTGCTGGCTCCATATACCGAGGGTGGCGGGTTCAAACCCAGCCCCGGCCAAACTGCAACATAAAATAGCCAGGCATTGTGGCAGGCGCCTATAGTCCCAGCTACAAGAGAATCGCCTAAGCCCAGAAGCTGGAGGTTACTGGGAGCTGTGTGATGCCATAGCACTCTACTGAGGGCGATAAAGTGAGACTCTGTCTCCAAAATAAATAAATAAATAAATAAAAATAAATCTTGTGTTACTCTGAGCAAAAAAATTAATAGTCCTCAGAATTTCTATTTCTTTCTCTACAGAGTGAGATAATATCTATAGTCAGAAAAATAACACATGTACATGGATGCCTGGCATAGTACACGCTCAATAAACAACAGTTATTGTTTACAATAACAAAACATCATCCATCTTACGGGGTAAAATATCTAGAACTTAATACTTACTGCCTGACTTGTGTTAGGCTTGGCTTTGGTTGGCCTTTTATTACTTACATCCTTTCACTATATGAATATGTAACGCCTTGCCTAAGTTACGTTGAACTCAACAAAAATTACATACTGGGCCAATCTCTCCACAAACAAACCCTCTCCTATATTATATAACTTTAAAATTAATACCATGCCCACCTTGAAAGGGAAAATAAGTTTCATAAGATTGTTGGAGGCATTTATGCAGAAGTGGAGAGAGCTATTTCTACCCCTTTGCCTTCATGATAGGAGAAAAAAAATGGTGACTAAGAATTTATGTGCATATGGGACCAGAAAGCACCTATATTCTTAAACTATTTTTATAACAATGAATTTAAATATGTATAAATGTAGAGCTATTAACAATGCTTACAAAACTATAAAATCAATTTACAAATCAAACAAAATCTGTCAAACCAAAAACATTAAAAATGTTTTAAATGTTAATCGAATGGGACATATGTGCTTTGATCCACTGAACTTGAATTTCTACTTACTGTGTCCATAGGGTATCATCTGATACATAGCTCCTTAAAGTTCTGTAAGGTTTTTTTTTTTTTTTTTTTAATGAAGGCAGAAAATGAGATAGCCATGAGAGTTACTTCCTTCTTGCTCATCCCATCCCCCAAATAATCCACACTAGCCAAGAACACTATGGAGCCACAGCAGTCCTAGTACTCAGTGAGGCAGGACATGTTCATCTGGCTGATTTTGAACAGAAAATGTTACAGCAAGTAACAAATGCAGAATTAAGATCATCACCTGGTAAAAAGACCCTTCCATTTACGGTTCCGTTTGAATACAGAGTCAATATCTGGATTCACAGTCTTCACTCACCTTTGCCCAGAGAGCAGCTGACACTCCAAGAACAGGACTGATGGCCAAGATCACAAGAGTTAGCTTCCAACCACGTGTAAATCCTACTATAAAACCAGTGAAAAATGTTGCCATTGATTGAAAGAGCATTCCAATTTTGTCACCAATTCCTTCATTAATTTTGGAGACATCACTAAAAGAATAGTGTTAGAAATAAGCATCAGGATTATAAACACAGAACTTTTCTCCTAGATCCTGTTTTGTTCTGCTTTGAGCATGGGTTAGATTATACCTTACCTACGGTCTCTTGTATATAGGCTTGTTTTATTTGTCCAGGGTGTGACTTTCTATTAGGTTATTGGTTATTAACAACAACAATCTATAAATTTCTAGTAAGATATTTGCTATTAACAACAAAAATCCATAGTCCACACAGCCCCAGGAAATGGACCTGGAGTACTCAAGAAGACAACCTAGAAATTTCAAAACAACTATCTCCCCAGAAAGCATCTTGTTGTTCTACTGTACATTCTCGGAGGAGTTCTTCATTCCAGCAAAGACAAATCCCTCATTCAGTGCTGGTCATGCAGGTCCCCTCGTGCCTTGTCAGAGCACTGGGAACAAAAGGATGCATAAGACATGATCATTGCTCAGAGGAATTTAGTCTCACAATTACTTCTGAGTGACGTGCTAACATTTCCTAATAGGGGATGACATCTATTTCATGAAGAATAAGATCCAAGTTGAACATTAAACTAGGTACTTACTCTGTGAGCCTGGTGTTAAGTTCCCCAACATCATGCACATCAAACCAGCCTATTTCCTGGCTCATTATAGAGTGGAAAAATTGTTTTCTAATTTTGTATACTTGTCTTCCAGCTGCCAGGCACCAAAATGAAACCTGGATGTAAGCGGCAACAAGCACGCCAGCACCGATTGCACTGTAGTAATAGGCATACCTGAAAAACAGCAAGAACACTGCACACTTTTGCAGATCCATGCATCTTTCCCAAAGACACTGCGCATTCGTATTTTTTCAGTTATCTGGGTATCTTGCTATTCTCAACAAATAAAAAAGCAAATAACATTTAAAAAAAAAAAGCAAATAATTCTTGGGCTTCACTAAACAATTTTTAGGTTGAAGGCAAATATTCTAAAATGAAATATGGTATTCCAGTATTTCCACTTTTTAAAATTCACTTCTTCCCATCTTCATATTAAAATGTGTATGAAGCGTGGAGAAGATATAAAGATGGCTATTGAGCAAACAGTCTTTCATGTCATAGTTCATAATTCAGGGGGCCACCTATCAGGAACCTTGATAAACAAATCTTCCCCAACCCTCACTTGGGAATTTACACTGTATTTATCATGAAAGATGTCATTTGAACCCTAAATTTTAGTTAATAGATAACTCAGTAGTTATAATTTACAATGTATTTATCATGAAAGATGTAATTATAATACTATATTTTATAAATAACTCAATAGTTAATTATTACCCAGGTTTTATAGCACTTGGTGTAGCAAGAGATAGCTAATCCTTTTACTAAGCATAAATCATGCTTTGAGAATCAATGAACATATTTTAAATAATCAGTGCATGTGTGCTCAAATATACGAGGGGGGATAAGGTTCTTGTGCAATTTAAAATAGTGTAAAATTTTAAATTGCATATGAAATTTATGGCCACCCTGTATTTAGACTTAAGCACTTAACATGATGATTATGACATTCCATTTCATTTTCCCAAATAAAAAATTTATGCCTCTCCACAGGAATATTTGGGAGTATTCACTTCTCATCTTTCAAAATATGACCAAGTATCGCTATTTTCTTCAGATCTACCATTTTATTACAGGATAATGTGGAATCATTACCTTCTAATTCACCAACACATACCTCTGGACCTCTATCATAAGCTATTCTGGGGAATAAACTTCAAGATATGTAAATCATTAACAAAAAGCTTTCCCAAGGTGAGTTAAGGTTAAAATGACATTTATTGTGAGATATTTTATTTCATTGTTTAGAATCAAATGTTAACTTTAAAAAATTCCTGTTGGCTAATCATATTATCATATCATGGCTAAAAACATCTAGGAAGCAAACTGATAATTACAAGCTATTGAACATAATAATTCTTACTTTAACTACTTAAACTCCTAATTTCCCTATATATAACATGCAATACTTAATCAATGCATACATACTTCTATCTTAGGCTTAACCTTAACTTCAGTACATCTTATACAACAAATTTCTTTTCCTACAAAAACTCTACATTGTATCTTCCTGGAAAACTAACAATGGTATTGTTCTTAAAACTTCAAATTTCTATTTTGATAATGCAAAATTTTAAACATTGCTCCTATTCGATTGTAAAAAGAAAAAGTTTAATGATAGTAAGGAAAGTGTCTATTTACGTGGTCATGTCTTCCTCCAGATTGAAGGACATCTGTGTACTGTTGGTCCCACCTAGACCATCACAAAACAAACATACCATTTATGTTTCTTTGCTCTCCATGAAAAATAAGCATATAAAAATGAATCAAACTCATTTCACTTGATGATTTACACACATAAAAAAGTCAAACTGACGCAGTCTTAATAATTCTTTTTTTTTTTTTTTTTTTTTTACAATTTTTGGCCAGGGCTGAGTTTGAACCTGCCACCTCCGGCATTTGGAATATGGAGCTGGCACCCTATTTCCTTGAGCCACCCCGCAGTCGTAATTATATGTAAGCATATGGCATCCATTCAAATGTTTCCCTGCTAGTTGGGTGCAACCACACACACACATTAAATTCAATGACATTTGCATGCAGGAAGAAACCCACATTCAGTAAGAAGTATTCTATCAGCAGAAATATTTGGTGCCCTTGAATTAAAATGTTGGATGGATTATCTCTCCAAGGTGCCCTAAGAGAAGAATCTCTTTTAGCATTCTTATCCTGATAAATATCAATGCAAACTTGACAATCAAGTGCAGATTTAAAATACAGCACTTCACTTTTCCAGTTTTTATATTTATTTTAAAATATTAAAGAATAGTGTAATAAACACCAGTGAATTCATTACCAAAAATGAGTAAATGCTAACATTTTTGAAAAAAGTACATTATAAAAGTCATTCATAACTTTATCCCCTCCCCCGCCCCCAAATACACACACCCACACCAATAACCATTGTTCCACATTTTGGTGTGTACATTTTTGAATTTTATTTGAGGCATATATACACATACACACTTATTTATAAGAAATGGAATAATAATTTACATTCAGTAGCCAATTGTCCATGTCAGTATATATCTCTCTATTTTTTCAAAGTTGCATCTGTTTAAAACGTTTCCAATATTTTACTATTACAAGGAATGCTGCATTGAACATAGTTGTACATGCCTATTGTACATGTAAATATTTTATAGGCTAAATTATCACAATCAGGACTGCTAGCTCATAGGGGAGGCACTGTATAACTCCTGTCACTGCAAAAAGTTGTATTACAATATGAGAGGGCCTAGTTTAGGTGCATCTGATTTTGACGAGTGTGAGAAAGGAGAGAGAAAAATATTTTTGGCAAAGTGAATAACGTGGACAAAAGTCCTCATGTTTGAAGAATGAGTAAGCCAGTTTGTGTTGAGCGCAGGGTGTGCTGTTTGGATGGAAGAAGTGGATACAGGGCTAGAAAGATAATCTGGGCCTGGCAAGTGTGGTGCATAAAAACAGATGAGCAATCATTCAATGGTTTTCAACAAAAAAGGGCATAAGTAGAGGTATGGTCTAGGAAGGTTTCAGCCACCAGCAAAGGATGAGATGAACTTGAATGGGGAGAGATTAAAGGACTTGAGCTAACATGAGTTATACAGGGAAAGAGAATCTAAAAGAAAATAGAAAAGAAGGAAACTACTCGCAAAGATTTATAGTGGAAGAAGTTACAGGACTTAGCAACTGATGGAACATAAGTAGACAGAGTAGAAATAAAAAATGATCAACACCTCAAGCCTAAGCATTTGAAGACAGCTGGTGTCATAGTGGGAAATAATAAGTCAGCAAAAGAACTGGTCTGGTCGGATGAGAGATTATTAGTTCAGTCTTGAGCATTTCTATTTGGTAGTGCCTGGCACATTCAGTTGAAGATGACCATTAAGTATTCAGAATGTGAATGTCCAGTTCCAGAAAGAATTGAAATTTAAAGATTTAGGAGTCATGAGCTAGAGGCCATAGCTAAATTCAGGAGAGCAAGAAGCCGGCTTTCCTTACCTAGAAAGACAGAATGAGTGGTCAAAAGAAAGTGGCAGGCCAAGCACACAACCAGGAGGAGAACTGCGTTAAGGGGGAAGACAGAAAGCAAAGCAGTGACAAACGGATGCAGATACACAGCAAAAAACCAGGAGAAATCCTTGCTGCTCCCCTGTATCTCAATACAATAATAAATTTCTCCAGACGGAATTTTTATTTAAATCAGTTGTGAGATTTCTGCTCCCCATTTTCAAAATTAAAACAGGTTATTGCATAATCAGGTGAGGTTTATTTATTTTTCCTAATCAACCTTGGAAAAGCTCTCATTACAGATTTTATGTCTTCTCTATCTAGCTAGGACATATTTCTAAACAGTATAAATTGCTACTAGTACGGATCATTACCAAATGGAGATCTATTTTCAAGTCTAACTGAATATCTATTTTCTGTTCATTGCTACTACCAGCTTCCTCAATTCTAGAGACAATGAACCAAGACAATGTAAACCAATGGTATTTGGCAATGGTATCTGCTAAGTCTACACTTATTTTTATATAGTTCAAAAATAGAAAATTACGTTCATCGTCAAAATTGCCTCCTTTATGTTTATGTAAATGACTATACCATATTTATAGTTTCAGTCATCGACAGGCAATTCTAACACCACGTTCCTTTTATTTGTGCTTTAGGAGTGTCAAAGTATACCAGTCAGAATAAAAATTGGGCGCTCAGGTTCCACTGACAGAGATCATCTCTAGTAGCCCAAGTATGAAATAAAGACATCCTATTCGTTAGCTTTACTTCCACAACATTTCCTCAACTTTTATTAATTAAAAGCTCTCTGCCTGTAGATTTTTCCCCTCCTCTATGAGTTCCTCATAAAATTCTTATCTTGGGATATGTTTTCACAGAAGGAAATCTTTCAAGCAGAAATGGTCTTAGGGATCACACAGACTATCAGAGGGCTACTATGCAAACCAGCAGTCACAAAGAACAATATTTGAATATTAATCTAAAAACCAATATTATTCTCAGTGGGAAAAGCCAGAAACTCTGTGGGCTTTATAAAAGCATCAGCTGATTACCCATATAAAAAAGCCAAACATCTAAGTGTAGCATTTATTTTAATGAAACATTAATAGTTATTTAGATTCTTGACTACTTCTTCCTCATCTTCTGGCTTCCAGAACCTCATTCTCCTGGTCCTCCCACCACTCTGACCCCTCTGCCTTCATCTGGTGTACTGTCTCCCACTCTCCCTCCTCCCTACATACCAGGGTTTCCCAGAATTCCATGCACGTTCCCAAGGTGCCCCCAGCCACTTGCACAGCTTCCATGACTCCCAAATCCATATGTGGAGGTATTCTAATCCTCTCATCCCTCACGGTTAATGCTGTGATTTGGGTCCTCCTCATCTCTTACCTCTTCTCTAACAAGAGCCTCCTAACTGGTCTTTCTACTCTAATCAAGTCTTCATGGTGCTGTCAGACTTTACCTTTGGAAACAAAAACATCATACTTTTGCTTCCATTAACAGCCTTCAATGACCCCCACTGCCTCAGGTTCACAACCCATAACGTGTCACGTTATCCCATTGCAATCTTGCCACAATATGTATGTGAGAGGACAATATTTTTAAAATATCAATGGATGATTTTCTAGCTATTTTCTTTATCCCTATGCCTTTCTCCTCATCCCAATAGCCAGAGCACTGTGCAGTCACCGTCCTGAGACAGGGCTGCCACCGCATGAGAGAAAACAGTGTATACGTTTCTTCCTGGCTTTTCTTGAAGTTTGAAGAGGAAACTGAGCCTGACAAAATATTTTGCCTAAATTTCATAAGACTATTCTCCACCCTTTTAGACTAAAACATATTTTCTGCATGCTGGGAAGAAGAGATGAGAATGATAGCACAGGCCTTGGGAGGAAACAGGCGAGAGCAGCCCTGTCTCCTGCCACCCATGCAGACCCTGGAGTGAGATCAGGAGAAAGAATGTGATGTAGCGAGTTGAGGGGATGGCTTCAGGACTGGCTCCCAGTGTCTCTTTGGAGCTAGAGAGATACAGAAAGAACAGAATGACACCAGCAATTCTAGGAGAAAGGAACAAGAGAGTCTGATGGAATCCCTGTGTAGAAATGATCTGAAAACCACTTGGCCATTACTCCCGGAATTGTGTTGGCCTCCCAGACACCACCAGAGAAAGGTGAGGAATACCCTAAAATAACTTAAATTGTGTTTCTGCCACATTAGCTGAGGAGAGACTCAAAATGGAAATTATGTTATATGAAAATTACGTTTTTTGCACGCTTGAATTCTGGACTAATCTTTACTTCTACTACACACTTTTCTAGCCTCAATTCACCTCAGCCCCCATCCCTATCCTCACCAGCTCTCTCTATGTCCAGGTACCCTGGCTATAAGCACAGTGGGGTGTTTGTTCTTCCCTAAGTATCCTATTAACTTTCCTCCTCCCAGACTCTGCTTTCTCTACCTGGGAAGGTATGACCTTCCCTTAAATTTGGAATTGTGGAAAATACTCTTCCACAAATGAGTTATAATATTACCCCTTCTCACGTGGCTTGCCTCTAGCAGAGTGACATTCCTTGTCATTGAACTTCATAATAATTGACACACGAATCAACTTATTAAGTCAATGCTAAAAGTGTGACTGTTTACATCTACCTCCTGGCATAGAAAGTGTGCATAGAAACTGGACTATGTCTTGTTTGTCTTTATATCCCCAGTGCCCAACCCATTGTATAGGGCACTGCTGTCACCTAGCCTGTCCAAAGATTTATAGGTGGTTTTGCAAAGCCACTACACATGTCAGACCATTCCTCAAAATAGTACATTCAATCCTTCTTTTATTTTGTATATAAGTATCTCATGTATTTTAAGAGATGAGAGTAACTCTGATAACATTACAACAGAGCAGACAATTCTACCTAGTAAGGAAAGCCTTTTATAAATCCAAGCAAGACTTCAAAGGAATCTACATCTGAACTGTGCCCACAGCATGACTAAAGACTGTACATTTAAAGATCACATTATGTTACATTTTTAAGTGGACTCAAATACTTTAATATGTTTTCTAACTTTAACTATGGAGCACTTAAGAACAGTATGAATAAAAGGTATGTGACATGAATACAACGGTGATTTCCTGACTGGTAAACTGACATTATATTATAAAGGAGGTTTTAAACCATCTTCCACAGAGATTTCGGCCAGACACTGCTCTAGGCACTGATGCAGCTACCTTCTCTAAGTTCATTGGATTTCTGTTCAAGCAGGAAATCCTTTCTCTTTCAGGCCCCAAACTTCAGGTGACAGGGTAACACTGCTGTTTTCCCCAGGAACTTCCTTTTCCCCTTTATGCCTTTCTTCCCATTCAGGAAACCATAATAAACAAGTAAACCAATAAATTAACAAGATCATTTTAGGTTAATAACTCTTAACAAGTAAATAAACGCGTGATGTTAAAGTGACTTTGGGATGGTGGGGGACAAAAGGCCTTTCAGAGGGAGAACTGAATGATAAGCAGCAGGAGTCTGGGAGTGCTGGGCCAGAGTCTGCGGCACCTCAGCCAGGGAGGAGGTCAGAGTGTTCCAGGAGCAGGACGGCAGGCAGTGTGGGTGGACAGTAGCCAGCAGGTAACAAGCAATGAGAGAGACAGGACAGGTGGGGGACAGGTCACACAGGCCTTCGTAAGGAATTTGTGTTTCTTCCATGCCACAGGAAAGCAATGGGAGAGAGGTGACCCGACTAATGTTTCTAAAAGCTCACCCTGACAGTGTGTGGATAGGAGGACAAAAGTGAGCAAGAGTAGAAGGAGAAGAGTGAGGAAGTTAGAGCTGTGCAGGCAAGACGTGAGGATGGCTCTAGGATATAGGTGGTCAGACTCTATACAATGACCATGACACTGCTGCCAGGTGGCCAGAAGCAAGCCACCAGCACAGACCTGCCCCCAATCTCCACTACTTTCAACCTGGGCCCTCTCCCTTTGGGGTGTTTTCCCTGGTCAGCATTCATGAGAAACATTATTTACAATGGGGGAGGGTTCTCTCATTAAAGAAAAGTTAGTAAACCACTGACTTTAACCATTCACAAGGCACCTGCTAGCTCAGGAACACTATGATTCCAATTTTCTCGGTCTTGTTGTGCAAGAAGTGCCATCAACCACACGCAAGAGGATTGTGGGCCTTTTGCCTAGATGATCGATCCCTCTGGCCTTTGTCCAGGCTGACCTGCTACTTGGTGTGGTTGGGCTTATTGAGGGTAGCAGAGGTGACTGGAGAAGCTACCTATGGTGCTGTTTTCACACCTCTAAACTGACAAGCTGTGTCTCTTGCCCAACCTCCCTGACATCCCGACACACCTACAGGACAACATCTAATGGGGAAAAAGACCAAGTGAAAATTGCTGGACTCTGTTTCTATTTTAGGCAGAGTTTGAAAACCACTGGTAGGATGGAAAAAATATCCATCAAAATATTTCATTGTGACTACATTGCTGCAGCTTCTGGGCGTGGCTTCTACTGTACATCTATAAGATTATGACTTTGAGCTTGATAATGTCTAGGCTGCTTTTCACTTACAAGATTCTATGATTCAGTCTCCTCATCTATAATTTGCATTTCTTAAGCACCCAGAATGGATCAGGTACTGTGTTTTTTGTGGGTGGTTTTATCTATTGATTGATTGACTTACCATTTTTATAATATATTATAGAGATTACATTGTAAGTAATCTTTTTGGCTTGAAAAATAATTAACCAAAAAAATTCTTACTATACTGTATATTATAGAAAAACTAGTCACATTTAAGTTTAAACCAACCTTAAAAAATAAGCTGCCAAAACTAAACAATATATTTTGAAATATTTTATCATCACTTGGTATTCAATTTCCCCAAAGTTGTTCTCCAAGGTTTTTCCAATGCAATGGTTAAAAGTAGAGAAAAGCCTGGAGCACATAAAACGGATCTATCATAAACATTGTTACTAAGTATTTAGAATTTCTATAATAGCTAATATTCTAGCTTGGGCATATCAATAATGCTGGACTTAAGGACATAGATGACAATGTTTTGTTGGCTTACAACACCAAAGTCTTGAAACACAAGTAGTCTTTTTATGCTGAGATTCAATGTCATTTCTCCAACTGCCTCCATAGCATTTATATGTGTTCCAAACCTGTCGCCCTCAATACAACACACATAAAACCACAATCACCTTTATCTAGGCCCATTTTCAGATAGTTCTTAGCCTCACAAGGAAGAAGAGATTTCATTCCATGCAAGAGATTGAGATGGCAGGGGAAAAAAAAGACAATTCACAAAATATAATACACATTTATCAGTGGTTAATCCTTCTTTACAAAAATCATATGAAAAACTAGAGAGTTCCCTAGCCCCCAGTCATCAGAGATTTTAAGGCAAAGGCTGCACAGATACTAACAAGCTAGACATAGAAGGGAAAAGAATATCAGGATGTCAGGTTCACAATAAAATAGCAGGACAAAAGCTGACGTCTGATATTAAGACCAGGCATTAGGGGAAGAGAAAACTTACAAGCGGTCTGTCAAGGCAGCAAAGAATGATCTTCTCACTCAAAAAGTTTTTAGAGCTGTCTAGTTAGAGCCCATGTTTAGGTAAAATCCCTCAAGCTTTCAACAGACCTGGGAAAAGTCTCTTTAAGCAAGAAATACATCTCCAGCAGGGAGGCTCTGGTGTCTAGTTTACCCAAGGAAAGGTAATGAGGTTGGGTATATATATTGAGTGAGGGGTTACTATCCTCAGTCAATCCTTGGGAAAGATAATGAGGTCTGCAAATATCCAGGCCTCCAGAAATTCAGTGGGCTCATTCTCCCTCCATAAGCATCAGGGAGCATGTCTGCCCTCATCTCTGATACCAGCACCACAACCTTTTATGCTACTCGCCCTCATCCAGGCAGGTTTAGAGCATCTGGCAATCTGAATCTGCAGACAAACAGGTTAGGGATAGTGTATTAAGTGTCCTAGAGTAAAAATTACAGTAGAGATAGCATGCTGCCTTCGGAAAGGCACGGAAGGATATCTAGAAGGTGGGTGCAAGGAGCAGTGCTAAAGAGGAAAGTTATTAACTTTTATTTAATCCCTATTTCACAATACATTGTAAGTTCGCTTGTTACACAGAACATGTTTATTTTGTGTGAGAGACACTACACAGATGCTGACCAAACTTAGTTATCTCCTCTTGGAAGCCTCGCATGATCCCTATATATGGAGTCAGGCACCCTTCTCCCTTCCCAGAGCATTTTGTATATCTCTGTATCACAGTAGTGATCATATTCAACTGCATTTGCTGATTCATTTGTCCATCCCTTCCACAACCCTAAGCTTCCTGAGAGTTGGAAGTGAAAATAGCATATACAATAGCTGGCACATAAAATACTTAGTACAAATTCATTGATGGATTGATTGACTGAGGATAATAATCTTGGGATGAGCAACTTTTTCCAATAAACAGCCAGTAGTAAACATCTTTGTCTTCACAGACCATACAGTCTCTGTTACGACTATCGTATGAAAGCAGCCATAGACAGTATGTAAATCATCGGGTATGGCTGTGTTTCACTGAAACCTTATTCGTACATACTGAACTTTAAACATCATATAATTATCATGTGTCACAAAATATATTCTTCTTTTTTTTTTTTTTCAAATGATTTAAAAATATAAAAACTGGCTCAGCGCCTATAGCTCAGCGGCTAGGGCACCAGCCACGTACACAAGAGATGGAGGGTTCAAATCCAGCTTGGGCCTGCTAAACAACAATGACAACTACAACCAAAAAGTAGCTGGGCGTTGTGGTGAGCACCTGTAGTCCCAGCTACTTGGGAGACTGAGACAAGAGAATTGCTTAAGCCCAGGAGTGTTGGAGGTTGCTGTGAGCTGTGACCCCACGGCACTCTACCCAGAGTGACATAGTGAGACTCTGTCTCACAAAAAAAAAAAAAAAAAATTAAAAACCATGCTTAGTTCACAGGCTATGCAAAAAGAGGCAACAGGCCAAATCAGGCCTGGAGCCCATAGTTTGTGGACATCTGCCTTCCCTGAAAGGCAGGGATGGACATCCAGTTACTAAGGAAAAGCTGTTCAAAGATAGGGCTGATCGTTCACATCTGTAATCAGTATTGACTATGTGGCAAGCTTTCAACAACTGTAAAAAGTGAGGCAGCATCACAGAGTTTTAGAAAGTTGAAATTATACAAGGAACCACAAATCATTGCTAACTGTGAGGAACATGGGAGCCTGAGTTTCCTTTTGATAATAATTAGTATTTGTGTGCCAGGCGCCCTGGCTCATACCTGTAATCCTAGCACTCTGGGAAGCCGAGGCAAGCGGATTGGTTGAGCTCAGGCGTTAGCTCAGGAGTTCTAGACCAGCCTGAGTAAGACTGAGACCTCATCTCTACTATAAATAGAAATAATTAACTGGGCATCATGGAGAGTGCCTGTAGTCCCAGCTACTTAGGAGGCTGAGGCAAGAGGATCACTTGGACCTCGAAGTTTGAGGTTGCTGGGAGCTATGATGATGCCACAGCATGATGACACCATGACACTGTACTCAGGGGGACAGAGTGAGACCTGGTCTCAAATAATGATAATAATAATAATAATAACAACAACTAGTGTTTGTTGAGTACTTTATGACTAGGATCTGTTCAGATAAAATTAAGTGAATAAATCCTTTTAATTTTCATAATCATGCTATGAAGTTGGTTCTATTGTAATCCAACTTTTCTTTTTTTTAGCAAGTATGAAGAAATTCCCCAAACCTCAAAACTAAAACTTGGTAAGGGTAGGGCTTTAGAGTCAGGGAATCCAACTTTAAAGCTTGCTCTAAACACACTAAAGAGACCACCTTTTACGAGGGTGACAGAGGCAACTTCAGAACACCCCTCTAAGTTTCCCCAGGACTGGAGTGAGCTGAGTGGGAATGACTGGCAGTGAGTGTGACTCACAGCTTCAGCAGAAGCCAAATGCTTCAGACACGTATGAAGATGGACGTCTAAGATACCAGTTGACAATGTGGTGACACGACCACTGCCCAGCCTCCCAGACCCTAGTCTGCAGGCACATGGGCCTGTCCAGGAGGGAGCTAGTCTTCAGCCAGACCATCATCTGTTGGGGAATTCCTACATAGTATTAGGTAACTAAGTCAGTTTACTGTCAGCCCATTTGGGCTACTATAACAAAATGCCATAAACTGGGGGTGTGTGTGTGTGTGTTATAACCAACAGAAATTTATTTCTCATGGTTTAGAGACAGGGAAGTCCAGGATCCAAGAAAGATTTGGCACCTAGAGAGGGCTTACTTTATGGCTCAGGCATAGATGGTGTCTTATAGCTCTGTCTTCACGTGGTGAAAGGGACCAGGCCTTCTCTGGGGTCTCTTTTACAAGGGCACTAACTGAAGTTTTTGAGGGCCCTGTTCTCATGACCTAATCATCTCCCAAAGCCACCTTTGAACACTGTGGGTTAGAATTTCAGCATACTAATTTTGGGAAAACACAAACATTTTGTCCATAGCACTATCTCATATGTCTACAGGTGGTGCAGGTAACACTGGTAATGATTAGCACTTCTACTTAAAGAGATCACTTTTTTCCCTATAAAAGTAAGAGCCAATTAATGTCTAGGTGATGGTGATATAAAGTATACAAATGTAAATGCAGTTTTTAAAAAGAGACCAATGGATATAGCACAAGCTTAGTTTCTTGTGGCCCATCAGAGTTCAGCTGTTAGGTTCAGGCAACCATTTGATGGTCTGCTCTTCCCAGATGCTGCCAAGCGTCACCAGCTGTTTTCATAACCTATAATTTCCTTATTGATATAGACATGACATCAGCAGCTGCTCCTTCAGGTAGTGCATGCAGAAGCACAGAAGGATTAGCACAACAGCTCTTACACTGTTAGAGAAATGTCTATGCCTGGACTTCATAAAAAAAGTGGTGAGGACCTGAATGGGCACAGATTTACACAGTGGGCCTGCTGAGTTAACAGAGAGTGCTGAAAGATTTGATTCTTCTGCTATGAAGTAGTTGAGAGAGATGACTCCACAGAATATTGCCAAATATAGCATGTCTAGGAACCAGTGGATTCAGAGAGCATTGAAGGCTTCTTTTTGGTGGATGATATAAAGGAAAAGTGCCAATTCAAAGGTGGTACATCATCTTTTTGTAGGTCCCTTTGAATGCCATAAAAGGATGTAATAATTGCCCTGGAATTTTACCTAACTCTAACATACCATAGATTTTTCTGGCCCCACTATTCACCTGCATTCACATAATGAAGTAGTCCTATCTTTGGGCAGACAATGTACCTTTTAGGAGGATCACCAAGAAGTGGCTCCCAGGACCTGCAGGAAGTATGAAAAGATGCATATATGCCCCCGAACTGGTATGAATATTTATGTGCATGTTTCTGGGGTAACGACTCGGAACATCCAATGGAGACTTGAAAGTCCAAAAGTTAAAGGGTCCTTATAAGTTAAGTTGTATCATGATATTTTCAAGTGTATTCTCAGACAGGCATTCTCAGCATTTTACCACACTGGGTTGTCTTTGAGGAGTTTAGTGAAAATGAAATCTATACTTGACCAGAGTGACCTAAGAAGCTCCAAGATATCAATCTGCCCCTGTCCAATTAAGAGAGATAGAGACAGAGAAAGGTATACCCAAATTATTTCAATACTCATTCATTCTCCCCCTCTCCTGGAGGGCCGTGTTGCATCTCCTTTCTTTGTCGTAGATCAGAAAGAAGCTTTCACAGATTCTCTCCTCCTTATCTACCCACCATCGGCACTGACACTCACACGACTTTCTTCCCACCTATTATTTTAGGCAAATTATCCACGTTTTTATCTAAAGCAAAACTTTTCTTCTAAGCATTGAATACCGTCCTTTCTCACAGATATTACTCCAGGAAATGTTTCCTCTCTTTCAAATATCACTTTCTCCTCTCTTTTGGGTCATTTCCATTAACACACAAACAAGCTTTTATTTCTCCTATCCCAAAATACACACACACACTTACTCTCTGACTCACTCACATATAACTTCTCTCAGCTCCATTTCTCCATTCTTGCGTCTATTTCCAGAGAGCCTAATGCATGATAAAGTACAAAACTAAATTTCTGGAATTTACTGCCCAAACCTACTCTCCTTCCATCTTTCTCGTCTTTATTAATAGTAAGTGCACCTTTGCAGTTTCTCAGGCTAATTACTTTAGGGTCACCTAGACTCTCGCCTTACAAGCAGATCCAGTCTATCAGGGAATTTCGTAACACAAGCTTATCATTCAGGGTCCTGATTCCCACTTATCATTCAAGGTCCTGATGAGGTTCCTCTACTTCTCCCTAAAACTTTCAAGAATCTTTCTGACTTCATAGAACTCACTTTTTCTGCACATCTCCACCAGTGCTTCCACTGCACATTCTAATGCTTGTAAAGATTATCATTTAAATTCATTAGAGACATGAACTGTAGCTCAGACCCTCCACCTTCCACAGCCCTAAACACAGTGTGTGCTTTTAGTAAGGGTTCCACAAACACTGCTTTAAATGATTGGTTTTCCTGCAAGTTTCCAATAAAATTGGTGCTGCAAATAATACTTACTTTCATTCTTTAAGTTTTGCAGAGTAAGGTTCATGTTGCCTGCTTGTGAAAAGCTGTCTGTCATGTCTCCAAACACCAGCATCATCAGGGGGAGTCCAGCGCCATGGATGATGGCAGCCAAAGTTCCCACCACCATATATAACCTGTCCAGCCAATTTGAATAGCGAAACTAAAAAAAGAGAAAAAAGACGAGAACAAGAACAATTAATACAGCTTCATGGGTGGTTTGTTGTACTTTCAAAACACACCCCAAATCTAAATATTTTTTCAGACTACAGCTGCTACTACCCTAATCCAAGCCACCCTCTACCTCTGCTAAGCTATTGTAATCACCTAATTTGATTCTTCTATTGATTTTGTCCTAATTTTTCACATTGGACTTAATCTGTCTTCTCTTCTTATATGAAATCTGTTAAGAAGGATGGGACATTCTGGAAACCATAAACGTCTTTTAATGTGAGGTAGAAAACCAGGAAACCCAACCCGTTAAAAATTTGCAAGACCCAAACCAAGGTCTCCAACAAAAATAGGAAAACAAGGTGCAGTGAAGAAACTAGTTAAGGCCAGTAAGAGCCAAGATGGTAACTTAAATGACCTCTGAGCACCCTGCCCTCAAAGCTCAGTATATTCTGCTTATGATATATTCACATGCTAAAGAAACTCCCACCAGTGCCATGACAGTTTACAATCATCATGACAATCTCTCAAAGTTACCTAGTATGGTATGAAAGGAGGAGGAATCCTTATTCCTAGAAATCGCTATCCTTTTTTCTGAGAATTTATGATAATCTACTTGTTATTTAGCACATAATCAAGAGATAGCTGTAAATAGAGTTTGCCAGCAATGGACAGGTGCAACTTGGTGTATGGGGGTAGCCTGCTTGCTGCTTCTGAGGTGAATTAAGTTTGCTTTCATTTCCAGTTTAAGCTCATGCTTGAATTCTTCCCTGCATGAAGCCAAGAACTCTCTTGGTCTTTACGGCCAATCCCAGTTTTGGGGTCCACATTCTGGGCTATCATTAGTATTTCTTGCTCTAGTATCTAAGACTAGGAGTCACTTTTCATCTCTTGGGAAAAAACTTGAATGCCAAAAGCCCTTCTGAGAAAACATTTTATTGTTTTAAGGAAGTAGCTTGGGTTAAAGAAATGCTGAACGATGGAATTAGCACAAATGTAAAATGATTTTAATATCATTAGAACTTGATAATGAGCAGGAAGAGGAAAGAAATGAGTTACATGCATGCTTCCCAAGGAACATTTTTCTGGAGAAGATAGAATATGGCCATAATGAATGACCGGTATAGGCTTGCATAATCTCTTTAATTGTAGGCAAGTTATAGGAAGGAAAAAACAAACAACAACAACAACAACAAAAAAAAAACGGCTTCTCTGCATCCAAAAAGTGATGGGGAGAGGACAAAGTAAAAAGGAATGGGGCTGGATGCAGTGGCACATATCTATAATCCCAGCACTCTAGGAGACCAAGGCATTGCTTGAGCTCAGGAGTCCAAGATCAGCCTGAGCAAGAGTCAGACCCTGTTTCTACTAAAAATAGAAAAAATTAGCCAGCATCATGGTGTGCCTGTAATGCCAGCTACTCAGGAGGCTGAAGCAGAAGGATTACTTGAGCCCAGAAGTTTGAGGTTACAGTGAGCTATGATGACCCCACGGCTCTCTAGCCAGGGAGACACAGTGAGACTCAGTAACAAAAAAAGGAGAGACAAATGGGAAATAATTAATACTTTTCCCATACAACTCAAGGGAGGGACTACTAAGAATCAAAAGAAGACAAATAAAAAAAATAAAAACACAAATGGGATAAAGGAGCTGTGGGAGGCTATGACAAACTCCAAGGCAGGTTGTTGTCATGTGGATGCCACATGTACTAAATAGCTGTAGGCAACATATTTGTAATGCAGGGAGGAAACTGGGTATAAAGTCATAGGCAGGAGATAAGAAACAAAACAAAGACCATGGACCCGGCAACATAAAGGACATAGTAGCGGAAAGCAAGATTTTAGAGCTTATATACTTCACAAGAAGCCAACACCGAAGTTATCCAAAGTGGCTATTACAGGAGTAATAGGCAGGAAGGAATACTAAGTTGGCAAGTGGAAAAATAAAGAGCAGAATAGTTGGTAATAGCGAATGGCAGTTCATAAAACAGGAGTGAAAAAGCAAAGTCAAATTATAAAATGATTAGTGAAAGTTAAAGCTTGGTGTAAAAAGAATACCGAATAAATTATTATTTGAATTTAAACTTTTTCTAGCTCTTAAAAGGGTAATCAAGGAAGCTTAAGTTTGGGTTGATGACACAACTTTCCATAACCTAAAAACATCATTCTTTTTACAAACTAAAACCTTAACAAGAGAAGGATGCATTGGCATAATCTTTTCGGTTTCTTTGATGCACAGGTTACATTTTGCCACCATGCACTTCATAAGTATTTACTTATTTCCTTAAAAAAACACAAATGAAGAGGAAGAGAAGGGCAGAAGCTACTTATCTTCTCTTAAAGACTCTGCTAAAGCAGACAAAATAGCAAATTCTCCAATACAGATAGTTGATGCACAAAGATTTCTCTCATCACCACCATAGGGCATTTTGCCTCCAGAACTATCATTGGGATAATGAAACAAGCAGCCCATGAATGGAAATGTTTACTGAAGGCCTACTCAATGGCAGATAAAAGTCAGAGATAAATGTCAGAGACATAACCCTTACCTTCAGAGAGTTTAAAGAGGAGGAAGGCAAAGCAAAATGTGAATGTAATAGATATTCTACGTTTTGACAGCTTGGTGTACCGAATAGACACATAATTGAGCCGATGATCATTCCCTTCATTGTGGGGAAAGTTTCATAGAGGAGGTGATGTTACCTTCCACTTCCAGCCTTGAAAGGTGAGTAACTGTTTAGAAGAAGGAAGGCATTCCATCCAGAATGAACAGTAAGCAGAGACAGGAAAGATCACAATATGCTGAGAAAAGACTGGGATCTCTCAAGCTTGGAGTGTGAAGTATGGAAGTAGCAAGAAAAAGTAGACTGACTCACAGACACTCTTTACTGAGCTGGGAAAACTGGAAGGAGGGCAGAGAAATCTCATTTCGTCCTGTTTGAATACCGTTCTGGTAGGGCAATCTAGGAAGTATGTAGAAAGAATTCAGACTTCGGGACACAGTTTCATGACTCTAGGATGTGCAGCAGAAGTCATAGGAGTGGATGAGATCAAACCATCCAGGGAGAAATAGAAATGGCATGTCAACTTTTTTTTTCCCTTAAGAGATGAGCTCTCACGACATTGTCCAGGCTGGAGTGCAGCAGCTATTCACAGGGCACAATCATGGTGCTCTACAGCCCCCAACTCCTGGGCTCAAGTAGTGCTCCCACCTCAGTTTCCTGAGTAGCTGGGACTAAAGGGGTGTGTCACTGTGCCTGGCTTTTGACTGTCCTTTTGATGATCTTGAGGTGAAAAGAAGAGAAAGGATGATTACCAGAGTAGAATACAATGTCAAGGGAGGACTATTTAATGTAGTCTTATGTTTACAGGTAAATCAGTCAAGGAGACAATTGGTGGAAATACAGGAAGAAAACAGATGAAACAATGTCCAAAACAGTAATGGAAACAATTATTTCAAGAACGTGAGGCAGGGGATCATTAGTGAACACTATACGTAGTATGTGAAACAAGATATCCCCACGATGTCCCACAATTCCTTCATAATGGCAAGGGGGCAGAGGTATAATCTAATCAAGTGATCAAAGTTAGCTTCACAAAAAAGTAGAACACCTTAACATTTGATGTTTCCAGAAGTGATGAGATAAGAAGTACACAGCATCCCCTATGCAATTGTCTTACCAAAAATGTCTAACATGAACAAAATGACACCCTTAGACCTAATTTTCAGCATATAAGAAATTCAAAGCATGGAAGTGCATGGAAATAATCAAAATAGTCGAGAAGGTAGGATATCCTACAGGACAAATGGTGTAGTGTTTTTAATATGTCAGTAAAACTTGAAGAGGTAACGACTCAAGAAACACAATATCCAAATGTCATCGTTGACTGAATCCTGTTTTGAACAAATCAATTGTAAAAGACATTTTTTGAACATAATTGAGAAAATTTGAATATGAACTAAGCATTACACACTGTTAAGGAAGTATTGTTCATTTTGTTCAGCGATCATTGCAACAGTCATTGCATTATGTTTTATAGAAAAATGTATAGTAGGAAATACTTTGAACATATAAACTGAGGTATTTACAAATGAAACATAAAATCTATAATGTCAGATGAAATGTGGTAAAATATTAACAATTATTAGATATTCATGGTGGGTACAGATGTATGAAGTTTGCTATTCTACCTTTTCATATGTTTAAAATTTTTCATAATAAAACTTGGTAAAGAGCTAGGCACTACAGCATGCACCTGTAGTCCCAGCTACTCGGGTTGATGCGGGAGAATGCCTTGAGCCCAGGAGTTTAAGTTCAGTGTGGGCAACATAGCAAGACATTCACCTCTAAATAAATATTTAGCAATTTTTTTTTTTAAACTTGATAAAGAGAAGATGGTTCTCAAACAGGCAAATGTATATCTCTTTGCTTCAACCAGAAAAAAAAAGATAATAGTACAAATATAAGTGAGTTTCCAGGAATAAAAATAAAGCTGAGAGAGTTCAAAATCTCCTATTTCTTTGTGACATGAAGCAAGACTGATTTCTGGAGAGGAGGTAAGATTTTATGGAAAGTGGCAACACAATGCTAAGTAGGTCAAAAGCCTCAGAAAATGCCCTTGCTCTGTAGTTTTGGGGGGTGGAAACATTGGGGGTGGGGTGGCAGCAAATCTCTTAGTAGCCTTGAGCTTCAGTTTTCACATTTACAAAATGAGGAAAATATATGTCCAAAAAATCTTACATAGTTGTTCTGAGGATAGAGATGAGATTTAATACAAGGAACTTCTATTAAGTATACAACATCAAAATGTATAAATAGGCGGGTATTATTATGGGTCTTGGAAGTGTAATAATTAATAAGACTTTTCAGGCTCTTATAGTTTTAAAGAAGAAGGCAAACAAAAAAAGTTGTAATTCTTCAGGTGAGATATAAGACAGAAATATGAACTAATTACAAGTGGAGCCCTTTTAAGAAAGGAAATAAGAAAATGTTTGGTTAGATACTCCGGAAAGAGAGACACGGTGAACCAGAACCACATAAAAGGAAGCTTAATCTGTGCTGAAAGCCAACAATTAGGCTTCCCACGGCAAAGAAGGAGAACGTGCTGGCAGATAAGAGGTTGAGGTTGCATTCAGCAGCCTCAATGATGAACATAACCTTACCATGGTGCCTGGGGTGGAGAGGGAAATCAGTGAATTCATTCATTTGTTCACTCACTGAGTATTCAGAAAATACTTATTACACACCAAGTCAGGCTTGGTTCTAGGTACTGATAAAAACAATGAACACAGTAAGCTTCCTGTCCTCAGAAAACATTATGTTCTAGTGCATATAGTAAAAGGAGGAAGAGCTGCATTCAACATTCATTCAATATCATAAAGCTTATATTCTATGCATATAGTAAAAGAGGGAAGCAATGCATTCAACATTCATTCAATATCTAAGTACCTATTAAAGCTCCAGCCACTGTTCTAGTCATCTGGGATATAGCAGTGAACAAAATATACCAAAATCCCTGCTCCCATGGAGCATACTTTGGAGAAAAGACAAATATACAAACAAGAAAATCAGACAGCAGTAAGTATTCAGAAGAAATATCACACAGGGTACATGCCACAGTGACAGGCAGGGTCAGCTAGTGTGGACGGGCTGGCGAGAGAAGGTAACATCCAAGGAGAGACCTCACTCCCAGGAAGGACGCAGCTCATCCCGTGATGACCTAGCTGAAGAATACGCTGGGCAGGATGAGCAAATGCCAAGGCCCTTGGGTGAAAAATCAGCTTTCTGAGTCTCAAAGATCAAATAGAATGCACCCGCAGCAAGAGAGGGAGATTTGTCTGACATGAAGTCAGAGGTTAGAGAAAGGTCAGACATCCGGGGCCTTTTATAGTCACAGGATGGGGTTTGGGTTCTATGCTAATCTAGGTTAGTGGAAAGGAAAGGCTTTCAATGGTTTTAAGGTAGAAACTGAAGTAATAGGATGTGGCTGCTATGGATAGATTTTCAGAAGAGTAAAAATGAAGGACGGATACTAGGAGAAAAGAGAGTAGCTGAGAGAGTAAAGCCTGACCAGGGTGGTAGGAAAAATAAGGTCCCCTAAACATATCCACATCCTAATCCAGAACCTGTGAATATGCTTCCTCACATGGTAAAGGGGACTTTGCATGTCCCCCTCTTTTTATTGCTATTTGTTTGTTTCTTTGTTTTCAGATTAATATGAGGATGCATATGATTAGATTATGCTGTTTGTGTTTGTGAGGTGAAATCTGAGTTGTAGTTAAGTCCTTCAACCTAGAAGTGTGCCATATACCGCTATGTTGTACTTGTTAGGTGGGAACTTACAGAACACCCTCCCTTTCCCCTTGTCTTGAATTTAATTATGTCTTTCTCTTGTGTGGGCCTGCAGTTGTTAATCTACTAGTTTCTACTTAGTATTGAGTGCATGGGATGCTGGCTTTTCCATTCTTGAGATACTTTACTGAGGAGAACATTCTCCACATCCATCCAGGTCAATACAAAAGAAGCGAAGTCTACATCTTTTAATGGCTGAATAGTATTCTGTGGTATACATATACCACAGCTTGTTAATCCATTCATGTTTTAAGGAACTGGAGACAAGGGATTATCCAGGTGGGTGCAACATAATCATAGGGTGCATATAAGAGGGAGGCAGGGGCTCAGAGCCAGTAGCAGAAGATGTGATGGCTGACATAAGAGGTGAAGTAAAGCAAGGAAGAGCCCATGAGACCAGGAATGCAAGTGTTCTCTGGAAGCTGAAAAAGGAGAGGAGACAGATTCTCCTTGGAACTTTCAGAAGAAATGAAATCCTACCAATGTCTTGATTTTAGTCCAGTAAAACATCTGAAGCCAGACTGTAAGGTAATCAATTTGCATTGTTTTAAGTCACTAAGTTGGTGGCATTATTCTACCAGCAACAGGAAATAAGTGCACAATGTGACAGGGGGGATACTAGAGAGGAAGAGCATAGCTGGAAGGAATCGGAAGTTGCTGCCAAAGACTGACAGGTCTGAGTTCACAACTTTGTAGATGAAAGCCCAAACAGATGATAAGCCCAAAGTGATGCACACTGGTGTAATTTACTGATGTAGAGAAAGGGGTGGGTTGCTGGAACTGAAGAGGTCAAAGAATGTTGAACCTAGGGTGCTCGCTTCAGCAGCACACATTCTAAAATTGGATTAGCACGGCCCCTGTGCAAAGATAACATGCAAAGTCATGAAGCATTTCATATTTTTTTTAAAAAAAGTTGAACCCAGGAGTTATTTATAACACCACCAAAATACTCAAAAGAATAACGGGAGTATAGATGAACAAAGTAGAAGCCAGCAAATGCCACAGTTGCCAAGGAAAGAGGAGTGATTAGAAAGCGAGACCACTGACCATGGATAACAGACAGGATAATTAAGCAGAGTGAAGCTGAAATGGCAAAGGAATCCTGCATAAGGGTCAAAAAATAATTTGAAAGTGGCTTTGAGGAACTCGAGGAATGTCAATAGCCTCCCTGACTCCAGGGATGAGGAACTGAGGAACTCTTCACCTCACAATGGTGACACAAGAAAAAGACCAAGAGCTGGAGGGAAAATGAGCAGACTGTGACATCACAGATGCAAACAGAAGAAAGGAAATGATGGGCAGTGTCTAGTGCTGCCCAGCGGTCAGGATGGAATCCTAAATGGCCCCTGAATTCAGTGAGTGGTGGGGACAGGAGCCAAACTCCAACAGGCTGAGCACTGACTGGAAGGTGAAAACAAGACAGAAAGTGAAGCGAGCAGGTAGCGGGGGCCTCGGACAAGGGCATTTGTTAAGACCAAAGAGCCTTGACCCATCAATGCCAATGAGACAGACGGGATTGAGAAAGAGACTTTGAAGATACAGAAGAGAAACAATGATAATAATGTCAGGTCCTTGAGAAGGCAGAGATGAGAGCCAAAGTACAAGTGAGTACTTAGTTTTAAGAAATAAAAGTCTGTTGCAACTGGAACAGAAGAGGAGGAGCAAATTCAGATACAGGTAGATTTATAAGATCATTGCAGCTGTGAAGGTCACGGGACATACTGAGCTGGGTGATAAAGTTCTCAATAACCAGGTGTCAGAAGATGAAGAGGTATAAACAAAGAACTCTTTAATTCCAGGCAGATAAGAGTTTAATCATAAACTATCACAAATGATTACAGTTGTAAGAACAAATAGGCATATATGGGCAAAATCTGGGCCTGCCCCCCTTACTAGCTATGTGACCCTGTGACTCTGAATGCATTATTTAACGTCTGAGTGAGTTTCTTCACCTGAAACATAAAGATAGCACAAGTTTCTGTATCATAGGGTTATTGTGAAGATTAAGTCAAATAATACATGTGGGGTACTTAATAAAGGCCTATAAGAGGAAGCACTTAACATTTCTAGGTATTAGTCATTTAGAAAAATTTGTTTCATTAAGATACATAAAGGAGAAATCTCAAAATTGAATCTGCAGCACAGTTCTGTCAAGAGCATATAATTTTTAATGGAGTTCATTTTGTGTGGGAACTACAGCCCAACTTTTATTTTTCTTGCCCTTGTTTCCATTTGTCTCATTGCCTCACTTGCTTTAGATTTTATTTTACTTTTGTGTTTCTGTAAATGTTGAATCATATACAGAATAAATACACTGATATAAATAAAATAAAGGCTAGTAGAAAATTTTAAATCTATTCCTTACCACTTTCTCCAGACTGCAAAAATGTCTTGTAGGATAAATAAATCAACAGGGTTAAGAAAAGCTGTTCTGAGGTTGCTATGCTTAGAAAGGCTTACATACAAGTTTGGCACTGGCTGGTCTGTTGAACTTGGATTTTGGTAGGGCCACCACCACTCTAGTTGATAAATGTGGCCAAACTATCTGTACAACCAACATGGTGTTTATGCTGGATATCTGCCTTCCTTCTCTGAATCTGGAGTTTCAGTGCATGCCGGGCAGAAAGGTGCCTACGTGATCAACTGCCGATAAAAATCTTGGGCACTGAGTCTCAATGAGCTTCTCTGATAGCATTCCACATGTATTGTCACAACTCATTACTGGGGACATGAGGTATGGCCTGTGTGACTCCACTGGAGAGGATTTGGGGAGCTTGTGTCTGGTTTCTCCAGGGCTTCCCTTCATTTTCCCTTTGCCATTGCTGATTTTTCTTTGTATCTTTTTTTTTGTAATAAATCTTAGCTGTGAGTGTAACAGCTGGAAAGAATCGTCAGACCTGTGGTTCTTGGAAACCCCAGGAACAAGGTTTTTTGTCTTACCTAGAAACTGTTACTAATAACCAATGCCAATAACATCAGAATTTCACTATTAAATTTACTGATTATGTCCTTGTTTATAAGTTTTATACACAAGTTACGTTCACCATTTTCTGTGTCAACTCTTCAGGGAAAAAGAGGAAAATCTAAGTAGTACAGCATTTCATCAAAAGACTAATAATATATTCCCTTTATCCTGGCTCGACTACATATCCCTGGGCAAGTAAGAATGTCGGCCTCAGTTTTGTCATCTGTAAAATCAAAATAACAATATTATCTACCTCAAAAGGATCTATAACGATTAAATGAGATCAAATGTAAAGTACTTAGAACAATGCCTGGCACATAGTGCTGTATGTGTGTTATTTTTACCCTACGTTCAACTCCAAATTTTTATTCTTTTGTGGCTTGAAATGAACTGAGTATTGATGGTATTACCTCGATATAGAAGGTCGGTTAAGCTTTCTATTAATAAACTATAAGACTCCCAAGTTTTAAAAATATATGTAGTATAAATAGCAAAAAGGAAACTACAAAAGTCAGAAATGTTTTTGGTTTCCAAGTGACAGAACTAAAATTTTGGGAACAAATCCAACTTGAACATAAAAACTTCTCTCCATACAAGAATGTATGGAAATGTAAATACAAAATCTAAAACAAGCAAAAACTGTCACTTGGTTATTTAAGTAATCTGAGAATGACTAAAGTATATTGTCCTATCTCTCCCAAATTCCAAAGGGAGTGGAGATAGAACAGGAAAAAAAAAAAAAAGGAGCAGTGGGCAAGAGCAAGTGCCATGCAGGAAGATGAAGCTTGCATGAGGCAGAGTCCTGGGTGTAATAAAAGTCATGTGACTGTTTTTCCCCTATTTTTATATGTGTATTAAATTCACTAAAATTCATTTTATAAGGCAGTCTATCCACTCCCTCCCCATAAAAAAATGTCTAGTGTGTGATGGCTAAGTGATAAATTGTATGCTGCGAAACTTAATTGGTTTGGCAGTCCCCTGGGTTCTAACTGCTGGAACAGTTTACCTAACAATTCACCTACGTTTCCACTCTTAGAAAAAAGGAAGTAAGAATTCAGGTATACAGAGATCATCAACTAGCCACATATATAAAATTCCTGTCTTATTCCAAGTGTAAGTAAAAAAAAAAAAAAAAGAAAGAAAAAAGAAAGAAAGAAAGAAAGAAAGAAAAAGGAAAAAAAAAAAAAAAGCTTTCCAAAGGACCACGGTAGTTGCACCAGAAAATGAAAAAGAGTTATACTAAGGCTTTCAAATTCTAATTTTCAGCTATTCGGCAAAGAGAAATAATAGCATATGACATACGCCCAACCATAGCAATAAATAATCTGTTGCTACCTTCTATCATCATTATGGGTGCCTGAACTTTGACCCCAAACCTTGGCAGGATATCAGAGCCATTAAAGGCAGCACTCGATGCAGGTGGTTTCTTCTATCCAGATGGCAATGACTGGGAGGAGTGCTGGTGTAGATAACAGATCACTGGCAAAGCAACTAAGAAGAAAAATATTGAAATCTAGGCCAGGAAGGGTGGGAATTGATGATTACTTCACACGGCCAGTTAAGATCAGCATTCCCAGGAAAATAATTTCAACCAATTCATTTTGCCTCTCCATTAATACACTCTCTAAGAAAATATTACATCAGATAAAATATCTCTTTCCTGTATAAATAGAAGTCAAATGTGCAAAGTATTTTGGTAGTGAATAAATTCAAAACTCACCATTGCAACTACACTGACAGTTGGTTTCTTTTCCTTCTTTTCTTTTTTACTGAAAAACATAGAAATAGAATTATACAAAACTTTAAAAAGTACACAAATTTTTAAACTTGCCAAATTAATATAAAGCTTATATTTACTAACAAGGACAAAGAAACATGACTGTATTATTCAGTAAAAAATTAATGCTAGTATGATCCGTATATAGTTTAACTATACATATATTTACATATATCTTAGAAATCTATCTACATGGTTATCACTTGGTATTGGGATCTCTATAAAAACATTTTCTTCTTTTTGTCTTTGGTATTTGCTAATTTTCCATGATAAATACACATCTCTTTTGCAATTATAAGAATATATATACTGGAAAAAGTTTCCTTTTTAAATTCTAATTAGAAAATCATCATGTTCTCCAGAATTAATTTCCCTAATATTATTTAAGTAATTCTAGTGGTAGCTATTCTACTTGTTACCTAGATATGATTCCTAAGCATTGTCTTTATTAATGAAGAGTAATGACAATCAGATGCTGGACATAACTAGCCTAAGGAAAAAAGTAATTAAATCACTCTCTATGAGTAAATCTAATTCTGAAAAAAGTACCTGGAGCTTTGAGTGGACCATTATGGCATAAATGCAATCTAGTATAGCTATAGCCCAAAAAGCTGTCTTCAGGCATAAAAAGGTCAAATACTATTTTGAGCCCAGGTTCAAATGAATCCGACTCTATAACCCATTTTCCACTGTATGTAACTGCCACCTAATGAATTTGAACCAACCATAAGGAATTAGCTTCATCTATACTTTTGTATGTATAAAGGACTATTTTAATAAAGAATCACATAGTTTTTACACAGATTTTTAACTTCAAAAGGTAAATTCATCATTGTCTTTGTTCTTTATACTAAGTGAAGTCAAAAGAGGTGAAAAAACTTCTAAAGAAAAAAAAGTCCAGAGTTTATCCGTATTAGGCTTTGGAGCAATGTTAGACAGGCACAAAAACATAAAATACACAAACACAACTCTTCAGATTTGGGCCCATCCTATCCTTTTTTTGTTTGTTTGTTTTGTTTTGTTTTTGACTTACTCTGTTGCCCCAGGCTGGAGTGCCATAGTGTAGTTCACAACAACCTCAAACTCCTGGGGTCAAGCAATCCTTCTTGCCTTGGCCTCCCACATAGCTGGGATTACAGGCGCCTGCCACACACCTGGCTAGTTTTTCTATTTTAGTAGAGATAGGGTCTTGCTTTTGCTTAGGCTGGTCTAAAATTCATAAGCTCAAGCAATCCATTCTCCTCAGCCTCCCAGAATGCTGGGCCTCCCAGGTGTAAGCCACCACACCCTGGCGGCCCACCCTATTTCAGGTAAAGTCATGGTTTCAGTATCCCTGGAACCAGGGAAAAAAAAAAAAAAGAAAAAAAATAGCCATAAATAATTTGAGTTTTAGTTCTAAGCTTTTTATTGATTTTTTTCATTCTCTAATAACTGCTGCTACTCTGGAGAACATGCAGTGTTCCTGATAGTAGCTCAATAAGCGCTTGCCAGAAATGATTAATAAACAGTATAAGGAAAACACATTTTTGTCCTTCATTTAGAGATAAGGCAATTGCAGAAGAGTGAAAAGAGATACCTTCTCCAAGGTCTTTCAGCTGGAACAAACCCAAGTTTTAAATGCTAAGTCTGTTCCCTGACCCACCTACTCAGAAGGTGTGACCTCAGACTTCTGATATACTGACTCACATGGAAATGCATCTTCACACACCCTTCACCCCTACTAGATTACCCGTTTATCCCCATCAGCACCAAACACAGTGCTTAATAAGCAAATCACTCAACAAACATCATTGTAACAAAGAATCTTTGCAAATACGCATATTCCAAATAGTTCTGTTATCCCAGCATTATCTATCATTAAAACCATAGGTTTCTTTAAAATCCCATGTTAAAATACATAGTTAAAACAGATTAAAATCAACGGCGATGAGCACCATTTAATAAGAGCTACTAACCTAAAATATAATCTCTAATATGAAAAAGTGGTCTGTCGGCCATGATAGAACAAATAACAAAATGAAGACACATGCAGGATCAAACAATTTTTCTTACCATTTCCCTTTACATACCCTCAATATTTCTTACTCAAATATACCTATGTGTTTATGTCATAGGTACATAGTTTTTTAAGCTACCATGTATAAGAAAATAAAACGTTAGAAACAAAAAGTGGAATATTTACCCTCTACACTGTAGAGTCTTTTTCATTATTTATATATGTTTATATGTGAAAATGTATTAAATTAAATGTATTAAATTTTCAAATAAAAAGAAAAATCAAGAGAGTAACATAATGACTACCCATACAATTCACCTAAATTTAACAACTGTTAGCGTTTTAACTATATTTTATCTGCATAAGGCAATATATATAATCATTGTTAATATTTTGCTATGCTATATAAATGTAAAAATATCATGGCAATCACCCCTTCCTTCTCCTATCATTATCATATCTAAGAAGATTAATAGCAATTTTGATATCAACTGATATACAATTCACATTCAAATTTCCCAGGAATGTTTTCTATGTTTTTTGTTTTTTTTCTCCTATTTTGAACTCTGATATCATCGAGGTTCACACATTACATTTGATGGTTATATCTCTTTAGTCTCTCATAACCTAGAAGTTTTCGCTTTTGTTTCTGGACATTGACTTTTTAAAGAGACAAGAACAGTTGTCTTAGAGGATGTCTCACATCTTGGATATATCTGTATATAACTGCATACAAATTGAGAGGAGTGGTAAATGCAAAATTTATATCAAACTGGAGTACTTAGTACAAAACATAATCTATCTCAATAATTCTGATTTCATGTAAAAATATATTTTTTATGATATATTGGGTTCCATGAAATATACTTTCAAAGTTAATTTCATGTATCTTTTTATTTTGTAATGTTGCTACTAGAAAATTTAAAATTACAAATGTGGCTCACATTATTTTTCTACTGTACAGCACCAGTCTAGAAGCTCAGTTGGGTTCAGATGAAACATTTTTGCAAGTACACTTCCCAAGTGATGTTGTATATTCAAAATCTACTGCATGACAAGTCAGTTAACACTGTCTATACCACCATGAGTGATACCCAACCTGATTACTTGGTTAAGGCGCTAACTCCAAAATCTTCCACTGGAAAAGTATGTTCATTCTCCTTCCACTTAGAAAGAATTTTGGAGATAATTTTCCAACACAATTTTTTTTTTGGAATGGTTAAGGATCCACTGACAATCTCTGCCTCAGTCAACTGTAACAGTGTAAAATCCAAAATGATAACTAGCATTTTCCTACACTGAACATTCCTTTATTTTCTTTACCTCTTACATTCTCTTTCAGTTTATCTCCTCTTAGAATACTAAGGATTTTTTTGATTCATCAATTGTATTGTATTCAGCATCTTAAAATCACAGTTATTATTTTCCTTGATACTCAAGTTGTCCCACATTTAGCCAATGGAAACCCCTCAAGTCGGATCCTGTGTATTTTTTTGACTACTCCATCAAAGTCCAATTTCTTGTTTTCAGGAACTACAAGATAGTCCAGGCTCACTTTCTATTTTCCTCGAACAAGACGTGGCTTAAACTAGCTATTTTTCTATGAAGTGTTTATTCCTTTGGGGGAGGAATGGTAGGGGTGCTCATTGCCACTGTCCTTTTTAGAGGACTAAAAATAAACTATTTAAAAAAAATAAGTTCATATTGAAGTTTCTAATTCAAATGTAACATTTTTTAAAAACGTATTTGATTTCTACATTTGTATTTTTTCTTTACGCTGAAAGGTTTGGTTTCTAATAATATTAATATATTTTTAAAATTATCATACAATTTGCATTATGATTAACTACTAACAATGAACTTCTTAAGTGAAGTTCTAAAAGTCCCATACAGGCAGAGCACTGTGAACAAAATTAATTATTTTCCGGATGTGGTTACGTTACCAATTTTTTATGCAGATCATTCATTGCCTGTTAAAGCAAAATAAGCTAAATGTAGTTTTGGCCTTCTGACTCATCTGCCCTACCACAAACACGCAATGTTTACGTAGCTGTTCACCAGAAGGAAGAGACTGGACCACAGCACAGCACAGAAGGCGGGGGGTTCAGGCCACAGCGCGGAGAACAAGCTGCAGACAGGCTCAGTCGTGAGAAAGCTTGAAATATTACCAATACACGAGAGTGATATATACTCAGGGTGACAGACACCCCAAATGCCTCGACTTCATCACTATGCCATTTTATGCATGTTGAAAACACTCACATATAACCCATTTCATAAACATGTAAAACAGTATGTATCAATAAGAGACACCCCCCCCTCCAAAAAAAAAAAAGACGGAAGTAGAAAGTGCAGCCAAAAAACTTCTCTGCTCTACACAAAGGAACTGCTTCCAAAGGCTAGCTTGATGTCTTAACATAAGAATAATAACCACCTTCAATTATTTGAGAGCTGGAGTCTAGGAACAAGTAGCCCAAATCTGTCAACTACGTGAACTATCAAAGTGAAACAAACTACCTTTTTTTGTCCTGGTTAAAGACGTATTTGTTCCCGGCTCTTCCATTGCGGTCCTCTTCAAGATCCATTGCGACCTAGAGAGAAGTCACAGCTGGTGAGCTGAAGGTACGACCGCAGGAGCCCGGAGACTCACCTCGCTGCTCCCCGAGCCGCGGGGCAAGGAGCAGGGCGCTCGCCCGGATGCTCCAGATGCTCCAGAGCCTGTGGCCGCGGGGGCATTCCTGTGCCTCTCCACGTGGGCTAGTCAGAGGCTACCTCCCGGTCCCCTCCCCGCCACCACGCCGCCTCCATACCCGCCCGTGGGCTCAGAGACCCGGTCGCCTGCGCTGGGCGAGCTCCGCGCGCTCCACCCAGCAGGATTCACGCCCTGTCCAGCGCTGAAAACCAAGGGGCAGGGGCTGCTCCAGGAGCTCCCTGGTAACTCTGGGTCTCACTCCGCTATGTCCCCAGGAACTTGCCAGGAAGACTCTTCTCTTCTCTCCGCCCCCAGCCTCCTAAGCCTTTCTCCCGTGGGGACCAAGCTCTGGGAACTGGCCGGCCCGCTGGCCGGCCCGACCGCTCCTGGCAGCTGTCCGGTTCTAGTCCCCAGCTTCGCGTGCCCCTACCTCGGGCTTTCCCTCGGAACGTTCACCAGGGCGTGGATTTTGTCAGAGAGTCGGACTTTCGTGGCAAGATTTGGCGGATACGAACGGCGGCCTCAGCTCCTCTGAGCTTGGAGGAGCCGCTGCTCTAATGCGCTCAGGCTTCCTGTGGCCAACAGAGTGAAGCGCGCAGCCCACACCCCGGCGCTGTCCTGCCCAGCCAATCAGCCTGCCCACACCATTGCCCCCCAGCCCTGCTTAATTGAAGGTTGACAGCCGGGAAGTTGCGAAACAGGTTGGATTTTCAGGAGGAATGTCCTGGCTTCTGTCCTTTGCAAAGGGCAAGTAGAGCAACCGGCTGAATCATCAGGGACACTTACCCTCACCGGGCCGTTTCTCTACATGTCCACACAAGTCTCCGTGTCTATATAAATACGTATCTATACCTGTGGGTGCGTGTAGATACACAGTTGGAGTGCTGGGTCTGGAATAGTTAAGGGAAACTTCTTTGACATCACATTTACTACTACTAAAAAGCAGGAAGAAATTTTTCAGCAAAAGTTTTTCTTCAGTATGTTGAATGGTTTGTGAGGTATGTCTGTCCAGCTTTTATTTCATGATAGATGGAAAAAAATAAAAATGAAGATTTTTTAATATAGAGACAGGATTTCAGGGTAGAAATGATATTTTTAATTTTTTATGTATGCATATATTTATGTTAAAGAGTCTCACTTTTTCGCTCAGGCTGGAGTATAGTGGAGGATTAAAGCTCACTGTGGCCTCCAATTCCTAGACTCAATGCCTTCCTCCCACCTCAGCCTCAGGTGTAGCTGAGACTGCAGATGTGAGCCACCACACCTGGCAGGATTTTAACATGTGTAATCCTCTAGACATCAGCTCCGTGTCCATATTTTTTTCAAGCCATTTCAAAATTCTTACATTTTAATTTGGATTTTAAAGGAAACATTACATTTTAGCATATTCCTGTAGTTGTAATTTCTTTTCATATTTACGACAATCATTTAATATTTTTTCTTGCCCATTTTTTTCAAACGGACGAAAAGAAGTACAGTCTTTACAATTCAAATACATGAAGCTGTCCTAACACATAAGTTTTCTTCCTATAAGCATAGGAGAAATAACTGTTTCTGTAATCTCTAGTCTGCATTCTCTGATTTACACATGTTGCCTCTCCGTTTGCTATGAAAATTTAGGAAAAGAAATCCCCTTTACTTTTGACTGCATGATATGAGGATATTCCCCTTTTCTTTAAGTATCTCTTACTTCAAAGCCGCAATATTCTATCCATTCTTTCCTTCAAATTTTCCTCAACTTTGTTTATTTTTTCTTGGACATATGATCGAGCTTTTTTATTTCTGTACAAATTGTTAATGAGACTTTCCAACAGTTCACTAATTTTTCTCTATGCGTACAATGTTGGTTCACTGCTTAATGTCCTAGCACCAACCCTGTGGTCCACCTAGGGCAAATGCATAAGCTTTCATCTTCATTACATACGTTTTTTATCTTACTCATATCTCTGATCTCTGTTTTCATTTTTGTTTGTTCTTTTATCTCATATTTAGTTTGAGCATTGCAGCATATACGAAAGTATTATACTATTATGATGATTACATTCTTTCTAAAGTCTTAAGCTCAAATGAACATCTCTATCTATTAGCACTTAAGTAAGTTAGGGATCAGAGTAGCCCAGAGATATTTTAATAAGACTAACATTCTATTATATTATTTACATATTTCTTTTGCTCTACTGACATGAGAATATGAATATAAAATATAATGGACCTAAAACAAACCAGCTAGTGCTACCTTCAAGTCACAGGCCTGGACTTCTTTAAAGACACCTGTCTTGTGTGATGGCTACCACTCCCACCATACTGGACTTGGCTGTTTCTCCTTGAGCTTCATTAATTTTCTATGAAGCCCAGCCAGCCCCCTTCCAAGTCATTACTCATGCTGCTTGATTCAATCAGCGATTTGTCCTTTTTGAAATGTGCCTCCCCACACTCTGCACCCCGCTGTGCTCCACCCTTTTTCAGTCATTTCTCTAACTTGTCTGTACTCTCCCAACACTAAAGATTTGCATCTCTGCTGCAATCTGTTCTATACATATCCATGAGAATGAAACTATATGGCAATGACAAAATATAATAGCAATAACAGCTAACATTTACTGATCATTCATCAAGTACCAGAACCTCTCCCAAGCTTGTCAGGGAGATTAACTCATCTAATCCTCACAAGAACCCTATGAAGTAGTCACTACTATTTTTGCTCCTACTTTATTTTATTTTATTTATTTTGAGACAGAGTCTCACTATGTCACCCTCGGTAGAGTGCTGTGGTGTCACATCCCACAGCAACCTCCAACTCTTGGGCTTAAGTGATTCTCTTGCCTCAGCCTCCCAAGTAGCTGGGACTACAGGCACCTGGCACAATGCCCAGCTATATGTTTGTTGTAGTTGTCACTGCTGTTTGGCAGGCCTGGGCTGGGTTTGAACCCACCAGCCTCAGTGTATGTGGCTGGTGCTGTAACCACCGTGCTATGAGCGCCGAACCAGTTACTCCTATTTTATAGTGAAAGAAACTGACTTTACATTATTTGCCCAGAGTTACACAGCTGCCTTTTCAAACCCCATGAAATGTTTTCTTCTTATGACTCCACCTTAGCAGAAAAACTGCAGTGGCTCCATGCCACTGACTATATCACATCTTCAGAGCTTCCTCTTAGATTTAAGGAAAGTCATGAGATTTGTTATTTCTCCCTAACCTTTTTCATACGTCTCACTTCTTTATGCTGCCTCCCTCACTCTCAACAGACACATGTTCACTCCTTTTTGGCCAAACTTCCTGTGCCTCTAGGACATGTCCTCCTTTCTTTTCACTCTGTGCCTTTTGTCATGTAAATCTTGAATTTTTAAATTAATTTACCAGAGCTTTCTTCTTTAGTACCTGGCTTCATTGCACAATTTGGGCTTCTTAGGCAGAAAACCTTAAATTCAAATATCATCTCTGCTGTTTATGCTATGACATAAGTTTGAACTACTACTTAACCTTCCTGTTAATTATCTCTTTGGTAATGAGTAGACATAGTATTTTACAGTGTTGTTGCAAAAGTGATGTGGGTATTTTAAAAAATTGTGCAGAGCCTAAAACACTCTAAACGTGTACAGTTGCTGTATTTAGTAACAATATCCCTGTTCAATCTATTTTTGCTCCTTCTTGGCATCCTTCAGCATACACATATGTAGCTAAATCTATTCATTCACATTTCACCAATTTTTGAGCACTGCTGAAAGACACAAAAATGTTTCTTCCCTTTCAATGCGAGTAGGGAAAAGAGAACGCCAAATACATCAAAAGTAAAGAAAATGAATAAATAAAATACACATTCCTATTGCCACGTCTCCTAGCATGTGTCACCAAGAATATTATAACTTCATAACTGGTCTTTCTGCTTCTACCTATACTCCTCTCTAATAGCTTTCTTGCCCCACCAGCTGGGGCAAGATTCCTCCAGAATCTTATTCTGGGTAAAGCAAGAGAAATCATGTAACTATGTAATGCCTTCTATCAGAATAGTATCTAAAGTCCTTCCCATGACCTGTATGTCTCCATGATCTGGCTCCCTTCACCTCTGTCTTCATCTCCTATTCTTCTTTTTACCTCATTACTTCTGTTCCAGCCTCACTAGCCTTCATCCAAGCAAGCTCCCACCTCAGGCCATTTAGTCTTATTTGTCACATCAGCCTGAAACTCTCTTGCCTTACGTGAGTGGTTCAGCATGACTTATTTCCTCACTTTTTTTCCAGGTCATTACTCAAATGTTATACTATTCTGAGAACAGCACCTAGAAACAATGCCAGCACATGGGAAATGCTCAATAAGTGTTAAGTGAATGAATGAAAATAAAATGAATGAGCAGGCTGACCCAGCAAAGTGTGGACCATGTTTAGAATTACATTAACAAAGGCTTAGAATTACATTAACAAAGGTTCCAAGAGAAATTTTTCCTATCTTCTATGCAGCTTAACATTTTTTAATTGTTTAAAATTATGCTTTTTGTGATTTTCTCCATAGATCTAGGCTTCAGGCCAGTTAATTTCACAAACAACATTTGTTTCACAAACACTTGCTGAATGTCTGCCATATGTCAAATATTACGCTAAATTGTAATGATGCATGATTTATCCTGCCTTCAAGGAAAGTGTAGATTGCTTTATTTGTAGAATGATGCCCTAAATAGACCTTGGGGTTGTTGCAGCAGGGATCATGTGTTTGTTTGTACAGCAGTTAGCAGAGTGCTTTTCCAATACATCCAGAGATTCCATACATAATATTACAAAGCTAGTTGTCCTCTTTTCTTTGAACCTGTTTGCCTTCCTAAATAACACTTACTTTACAGAAACACACTTTTCTACCCCCACTTCAAGCAAAACTAACATGCAGAGATCTACCAAAATGTTCAATCGTAAATGTAAAGAGTATTTGCCATATAAGTTCCATAAACAGAGAATTTTTCCCAGTGCATTGAAGTAGGCTATTAAAAGAGGAAGGTTCACGAGCATTTTGGCTACTCCCATTAGTTGTCTGTATATTATAGCCTCTTCAACAATGCACAAAATAAATATTAATTCTAATTCTTTGCCTTTTAATTTCTGTAAATCCATCATTGATAAATGTTTATATTTCTTAAATAAGGAATTTTCAGAATTTAATATGTTACATGTGTCCTAGCAATCAACAAGCTTTACCCCATCTAAAAAACTCCACAACTAGCTGGGCGAGATGGCCTGGGCCTACAGTCCCAGCTATGAGACTGAGGCAGGAGGGTCCTTTAAGTCCAGAGTCCACGAGTTCCAAGACAGCCTGAGCAACATAGCAAGACCTAATCTCTTTTTTAAAAAAGAAAAATCAGAAAAAGAACAAGCTTTGACTACAAATGGACTGTGAAAAATGTATAGGCTTTCTGGTTGTATATTCAGATAAATAGCCATGTCCTAGCTCATCCTTTATTATGAATATTTATTCACAACAAATTCACAATTAAAACCCTTTTCACCTTCTCCTAAGGTTTTTACCCCTTTGCTGTAAATCTTTTGTGTTTCTTTTCCTAATCTTTCTCATCACTCATTTCCTGTATTTTCCTAGCTCCTCTATTTAGACAACCTGAGTCTGAAATGAAGGTTCAATATCCTGTAGGAAGGGCTGAAAATTCACCTTGATGAACTCAACTAACCTAAGGTTCACAGTCCAAAGAGCAAGACAAATGACTCAGTTGTGTTAACAGTAATAAGGGATCCACATACTCTCCACCCATTGATGTGTAATTGACTTTTATCCCTGAAAGATATGATTATGACTGCCATTTCTTTCTTGGGGGTGGGGGTGGGGTGCCATGGGAGAGTGCCATGGCATCATCATAGCTCACAGAAACCTCAAATTCGTGGGCTCAAATGATCCTGTTGCCTCAGTTTTTCTATTTTTTTGGTAAACAGGCTGGTCTGGAACTCCTGAGCTCAAGCAATCTTCCTGCCTTGGACTCCCAGAGTGCTAGGATCACAGGGGTGAGCCACCACACCTGGCCCAACATGTGACTGCTTTAATGACAGGGATACTGCATGACTGTATTTGAACTCATGCTGGGTTACCTGAAATAGCTTCTGTGAAGACTTTCATTGAAAAAGAATCCAGGATGAATATGATCATCTCCAAATAAGTTGTTTATCTTGCCATGATTCAGCCAATTCTGCAATAGCCACCCCTTGTTGAAAATGGTGATGATAATAAATTCTTTTCATTTGAATTAAGTGACTTAGTAACTTAGCCATGTGACAGGTCAGATGCAAATAAAAACCTGAATTTTACTCCTCTGTGAACTTTTCGGTGTCTACTCTAGCCAGAAGTGCTTTTTATTCCAATGCAATCCTCCTCATTATGTACCTCTCATTTGGTGTTTATTATTAATATTTTATATTTATGTATATTATTTTATATGTTTTAAAATATAAATATATATATTACTTATGTTTTATATTTATGAACTTTTGGGGACTTTAAGTGACTTATGTCAAATAAAGATTTAATAAATGCTTGTTGAAAATATTAAGTGCTGAGAGTATGACAGAGACAGCTTTATAGAAATCAGACTAGCAGGCAGTCTAGTTTACCTGAGTTATCACTAGTGTGCTTTGAAAGTCTTGTTTCCATAAGCCATCCCTTGTATGAGCTTCTAGAACCATCTTTAAAATTCCATTATCTGGAACAAGAATTGTTTTTGTAAAAATATTAACAATTAAAAAAAAAAAAATAGAACTTCATTGGAGAATCCGCCCTCTGAGTAAGCTGTTGCCCTCTATTAAAGTAAATCTACCGTAATAGTACAAGGAGATTTTTTTAAATGACAAGCAGAGAGAGAACAAAGCAGTAAGACCATGGGAAAAATGAGAAGGAAATGGAAGCTCAGGAGGGTCTGAATTCTAGTTTCATCACTTATCGGCTGCATGGCTTTGGACAAGATACTCATCATATCAAAAACTTTGATTTCTGAATCATTAAAACAGAGACAATAATAGTATCCACCTAGGGTTTTTGTAAGAAGTAAGTGAGGTAGGATTTGGAAAGTGTTTGGTATACAGTAAATAGTATTATTACCCAGACATCCTAATAATGATGGTTAATGGAATAGCAAGACATGGATAAAGATTAAGAAGTTGAGAATAAAAGTGTAATGAATTGAAAGGGATAAATATTGAAAGTAAATAATGATATTATATTATTATAGAAATAATTACAAGTAATTGTTTTAAACAAAGGTATACAACCAACATGAAATTGATCTTGAACAAATTCAAATTTAATGGTAACACCAAACCAAGTATTCACTGCAAATATCACAATATATTAATATTCTTAATATATAAAGAGCTCATATAAATGGATGAGAAAAAATTCAAAGACCTAAATAGAGCTGAGTAAAAGATGCAAATAGATGATTCACACACACAAAAGAAATAGTGAGCAAAGGAGGACATGCACCTTAAAAAAGTATTTTGAAACATGAGACTATCAAGTGTTCATAAGGGTGAAGTAAAATAGGTGGGAGTTGAAAATTGTTAAAATGAACAAGGAAACAATGTGGCAGTATACACTTTAAATACTTTTCAGTCATTGATTCAATTTTAGGAAATCTATCCCAATGAAATAATTCAAAGTACAGGATAAAAGGCGGGATGCGGTAGCTCATGCCTGTAATCGTAACACTGGGAGGCGGAGGTGGGTAGAGTGCTTGAGCTCAGGAGTTCAAGATCTGCCTGAGCAAGAGCAAGACCCTAGCTCTAAAAATAGCCAGGTGTTGGGATGAGCACCCGAGAGGCTGAGCCAAGGGGCTCACTTGAGCCCAGGAGTTTGAAGCTGCTGTGAGCTATGATGCCATAGCACTCTACTGACAGTGACAAAGCGAGACTCTGTACATATAAATACAATAAAAGTACAGGAAAAAAATCAGGCAAAGATGTTCATTGCTGCTTTTTATAAAAGTGAAAAATGAGAAGTGACCTTAATACTTAAGTACTTATGTATGGCTGAGTAAATTATAACATAGTCTCCTAAATAAAGTAGTAATTAAAATATATTTACGAAGAATCTATAATAACCTCAGAAAATACTTACATTAATATGCAAGGAAAAGGGGTAGGGGAAAATTATGGCAACATGATGTTAACTATGCAAAGCTAATTAGTTGCTGTAATACTAGAAATAAATACTTCAAAATGTTGAATGATTATCTTTCTTAGTGATGCAAATTAGGTTTGAGGTTTTTTTTTACTTTAAATTTAACAACTTTTCTATATTAAAAGTGTCTTATTCTTCTAATGAAAAAAATAAAATGGTATACTTTATAAAATGTGGAGATGGGGATAAGGAGTCCCAGGATCCTGGTTATTGTTATTCATGTCTTGAGGTGGGAGGGAGGGGTTTGCTGGGGTTTTTTTTGCAGTTTTTGGCCGGGGCTGGGTTTGAACCCACCACCTCCACCATATGAGCCAAGGGGCTCACTTGAGCCCAAGTGTTTGAAGTTGCTGTGAGCTATGATGGCATAGCACTCTACTGACAGTGACAAAGTGAGACTCTGTCTTAAAAAATAAATAAATAAATAAATAAAAGTACAGAAAAAAAAATCAGGCAAAGATGTTCATTTTTGCTGTTTATAAAAGTGAAAAATGAGAAGTGACCTACTCCTTTGAGCCACAGGCACCGCCCAGGGTTGCTGTTTCTTAAGGAGTAAGCAACCACATTTAAAGAAGGCCAAAATTAACTGGCTAAGACAAAGAACATTGAGAATTCCCAATATTTTGTATTTCTTTAAAAATTTCTCATATTTCTAAAAATTTCAGAAATTTAATTGTCATTCACCTTAAGAGTTTAATTTCTGTGAAGGCAGAACTCTTACCTCTGTTTTTGTGTGAATTGTACACAGTGCAGCACAGATAACACATGCTAAACCTCTCTTACAGACTTAGAAAATTCTCCAGGAACAGCATTATTTTACATTTTAAAGCATATACAAACACAGATGTACTTAATCTGGGAGAATTCTTTTTCTTGATTCTTTTGTTCTTAAAAATTATTTTGAGCATTATGTTGCAAGTACGTTGCTCAATGCTGATGACATGAAGGTGAACAGGTGAAAAACTCCTTAAGATCGATGTGAGTGTGTGTTTCCAGGGGTGAAAATTATTAGAATAATTTTTAGCATAACAGTATGATTGTTTTGTTTTTGTTTTTACAAACAAACTGAATGTATGCCTCTAAAATGACCACCATCTTTTTCAAAGTAAATGCCTAAGGAAGCTATATACCCATTTCAATTATACCTGCCAAGATTGGAATTTTTCACATTTATCCTTAGAGTCTGCAGAAATATGATTTGAATGTCCTCCATAGTAACAAATTTTGCCTTTTGCTGGTAAATTTAAGTTTTAGAAACAAGAAACAATATAGCATTACAGTTAAGAACATGGGCTTTCGCATCCAGATTGAGTTTAAATTCTGGTTACATTAAACAATTTATTCTGCCTGCAACTAAAATTCCTCTTACATAAAATGAGACAGTGAATGCAAGCCAATAAATTAGTATCTGAATGTATAAATCCTTAACACTCACATGTGTTGATGTTGTTATTGTCATCATTAATAGACTAATGAGAGATTTACTTAAGATGAGGTTTCAAATAATTAAAAATGGCTACAGTATAAGAAGCTCAGTTTTGTTCTGTGCTTAGTAAATTTGTTCTGAAAATTATCCTCAAGGGAAATTCCTTTGACATTGAACACGTAATATACTTGGCTGGAACAATCCTAGTATATGTAGGATTTAATAATTCTGTTACTTTACAACCAAACCTTTTGCCCTCAGATATCAGCTCTGAGGAATTCCTAACATAAAAATAACAACGTTACCTTACATGGTTTTTGAACTTGCAGAGTTCATAAAAAAAAAAAAAAAGCATCATTTCCTTTTTAGTTTTTTGATTGCTTTATAATTCATAGACTTTGAACTTCCCTAATCTCAAATGAACTCTCTCCTGGGAGCAAGGTCAAATCAGTTCAACAAGCTAATGTTCACTCATTTACTTTTTTAAAAGTTTGATATTACTCCAAAGGACTTATCTGTTTAAAATATAGTTCCATATGTAAGAAACATTGTGCTAGTAAATGAATGCACAGTTAGAGCTGATTTTACAATTGTAACTTAAGCTAGGGAACATTTTAACTTTGTATTAGAATTCATTCATTCGTTCAACAATATTGATTGAGCACTCTCTATATATCACATGCTAGGTGTTTGGAATATATTCATGAACCAAAACAACCAAAAATCCCTACCCAAGTGGAACTATTTTTGGTGGTCCAAGTGTTAATGAAGAAAGATAGAGTGGGGGAAGGAGAATGGAAGTGCCAAGCAGGGAAAGATTACAATTTTATTTTTATTTATTTAAAACCAAGTCTCACTCTGATGCCCTGGCTAGAGTGCCATAATGTCATAGCTCACAGCAACCTCAAACTCCTGGGTTCAAACAACTCTTCTTGCCTCCACCTCCAGAGTAACTGAGACTACAGGCATCCACCACAACGCCTTGCTAGTTGTTCTATTTTTAGTATAGACGGGGTCTCGCTCTTGCTCAGGCCAGTCTAGATCTCCTGAGGTCAAGCAATTCACTGGCCTCCCAGAGTGGTAGGATTATAGGCATGAGCCACTGTTCCCTGCATGATAACAATTTTAAGTAGACAGATCAGGGCAGATCTCATTAAGAAGGTGACATTTTAGCCAAGACAGGATAGAGCCAAGGAAAACGTTGAGTGGTGCAGTTAAGATCTTGGAAATCTTTGAATATTATTAATATATCTAAACTTATTTCTTTAAAATGGTTTATGCTTGCAGGGTAATTGTCATGCTCATGTTTCTCTTTAGATTTATTGATATTTGAGCTTGTAAGAGAATATTGAGTTCATCTTATGCCATTTCTTCATTACACTAAGTCTCTGAAATGCTAAAGAACTTGACCAAAGCCAGACGATTGTTAATAGCTAAGGACCAAATTAACAACATAGGTTTTCTGCTTCTGAGCTTATGGTTCTTTACTGAGAAGGTTATTCTAATGGTAAGAATATCGTTTAGATTGACTAACATGGGATCCGTGTCGAGGGGACAGGAGCAGTTATGTTTTCTAGGTTTTATTTCATTTTCACGTTAAGTTTCCTTCATTTTATTTTTGCCCTTGACCAGCCAAACCAGCTTCAGGATCCAGGAGAAGGGCTGTAGGTACTAGAGTGCATGCTGTTTGGTTCAATGGTGTTTACAGTCCAAGTATCTAAGATTCTAAAGCCAGCCAGCTGAGACCTAAGATTTATTTTTAAATGCAACCCTTAAAAAAAAAGGGTGAAAAATATCATTCATTATAAATTGCATTTTTGTTGTGGTCAACAATAAAATTGTCTACAAAATACCTAAAATTATATTAGCACATAGGAAATGAGGGGAGGAGGCTAACAATGTTAATGTAAAAAAGTCGTGAAACTTTTTGTCATATGACCTTTTCTTGAGACACTGATGAATTCTGATTCTTATCTTTTAGCTGATTTCCCTTGCGTTAGTCCTTCCCAGGGAAGTATTTTGTAATTCTGCCAAATACTTGACTGTATTGTCCCTGTTGTTTACATATAATGCCATGACCTTGTAGTTATGTTCCTTCTAGTTGGCAGGTCATAATGCAATGTCCTCATCTAGGAACTAACCTCAGTTTATAACTGACATTTTGTTATTATTTCTAGCTTATTTTACTTGATTATTATGTGTTCCAACCAAATAGTACTCCTTCAGGCCAGGAATATTATCCTTATTACCACTTCATCATTTGACCAAGCCATTCCCTCTTACTGTTCTATAGTCAAGTTCCCCTCATTCTTCATTTTCTTTGGTTAGACAATACCCTTGTCTAAACCATTATAACCACCATCCATTTTTTTGTAACTTAGGCTACTTTGAGTGTTTCATAACTAGCTTCTCCACCCATTCTAGCTTTCTTCTAATTCTCTACACAGCAGCCAGAGTAACTTGTCATCTAGCTTCTGCTGCCTCTCTAGCCTCAGGCCACTTGTCCCGTTACTGGGCCTTCATGATCCAGTCACACTGATTTGTCAGCTCTGGGAGCGCTGCTAGGCACTGTGTTCCTGGGACCTGCTCTCCTGACATCCTGACATGATCTTTCTCTACTTTCTCTCCCTTTTCCCAACTGTCCAACATATGCCTGCACACACACACACACACACACACACACATGCACGCACATGCGCGCGCACACACACACACACACACACTTCATCACCTTGACAACACAGATTCATTTTTCAGGCTTAGCTTAGAAGTCACCTCCTCAGGGAATTGTTCCCCATGCTTCCTGTTTAGGTTTGCTCTCCTCAATAGCAGTTCATGATACATCTTGTATTTCTCCATTCTGTTATACGTTGCAAATACCTTTTTTTTTTTCTCATTACAAAATATGTCTTTTCTATTGAATTATGAGTTCCCTAAGGGCAGAGCCATATCTGTTTTGTTCACTTCTGTTTTCCAGCACCTGAAACATGGTAGGCACTCACTAAGTATCTACTGACCGAAGGACTGACTGAATAGTATCATTGCTCATTCTCTTGGTTTTTCTCTCATTATATCCTATTGGGTGCTCCTCTTTTTCGATCTTCATTCCACACTTGAGAGCAGTATTGACAAGTCTTAGCCAGCAAACAACGTCATTACCTTCATTTGACATTCTCAGAAAGATTCCTATCTTTTGAGACTGTAAAGAAAATAGCATATTAATATTTTTTAAATGCTTAGAGCAGGTCTGAATTCTTTGATGTATGCATATTTGAGTTTTAGTTTTATGCATTTGCTGCAAATGAAAAAGTCAGGCCATGGAGTTTCATGAAGGAATTATTTTTGATTATGACTTCTGTATATAAATATATTATTAATACAAAGATATATCATGGTTAGTTATGCACCTAGAGAATTACCTTTACTTAAGAGGAAGATGTTACATGTTTTGTAAATTTCATGGATACTCTGGTATGACCAAGATTTGTGACAAATATTAAAATAAGTTTCCCAATCATTGCCACCACTTGCTCTCTGCTTTGGGAATTTGATGCCATGTGTAATATGTTATTTAAAATTTTTCAAAAGCATGTTGCAGATGGTTCCCTCATTCCTGATCTAGAAATTTTATGACAACAAAATTTAACAAATATTTTTTGAGCAATTGCACCAAACATGCTAGGTATAAAGGGAATTACGGGAGTCCTTGACCTCAAGGAACTTCTAATGCATTTGTGGGAAGAAAATAAAACCCATGACTGGTTTTTATTGAGCTCTAAGTCAGGTGTTTGTTTTCATTAATTTCCTCATTGAATCTTAAAAGAAAACCAAAAAAAACAAAAGGAATGAAAGGTAGTCTATATACACTATAAAAGACTATTCATCAATGAAGAAGAATGACTTAATGCCTTTTGCAATAATTTGGATAGGTCTGAAGACCATTATCCTAAATGAAATATGTAAAGAATGGAAAAACAGCTGCCACGGTGGCTCATGTCTGTAATCCTAGCACTCTAGAAGATGGAAGCAGGTGGACAGCCTGAGCTCATGGGTTTCAGACCAGTCTGAGCAAGAGTGAGACCTGCCCTCTGTAAAAGAAAACAAATAGCGAGGCATTGAGGCAGGTGCCTATAGTCCTAGCTACTCTGGAGGCTGAGGCAAGAGAAATGCTTGAGCCCAAGAGTTTGAGGTTGCTGTAAGGTATGACGCCACGGCACTCTTACCAAGGCTGACAAAGTGAGACTCTGTCTCAAAAAAAAAAAAAAATATGAAAAACAAACACCACATGTATTCACTATTAAATTGGAACTAACTGATTAGCACACATGTGCATAAAGGGGAGTAAAACTCAAAAGAATTTAAGCAGAGGGTAGGAGAGGAGGGGATGGGTGAAAACCTACCTACGAGGAACAGTGAACACTATCTGGGTGATGGGCATGCTTATAACCATGACTCAGTTATTATTAAAGCTATCTGTGTAACCAAAAATATTTGTGGTCCTGTAATAATTTTAAATAAAAAAGAAAACTGAGATTCATTAAAGTATTAAAAGGTAAGTGGCAGGACAGAAATTTGAACTCTGGAACACACATCCTTAACCACTTCTCTATGCTCCCTCAAGTTTGGAATTACATTTTATGTTTAAGAAGCAGAACTGAGATTTTTTTTTTTTTTTTTTCAGACAGCTAGTATACAAATTAAGGGCAGAGCTATCTTTGAGAGCGTGTATTTTCATTTTTTGTTTTATTTCCTTAAATAAATCATATAATTAATGCTAATGCAGCTACAGTAGAGTTTGTAAGGAAAAACATTTGAGGAGCTTTGTTTTCTTGTTGGAAGAGAACTTAAAATGGTCTCCATCAACGTGCCGGGGAAAGCAATCCAAGATCATGAAGACTCCAAGACAACTTGAACCTGCAGTTGTTACTCTCAAAAGTAATTTTAGTCCTATTACCATTAATGGGCTGGATTAAATTAGAAGATTTCAGAGCTGGATCTTGGATGACATAACATTCAAGACAACTTCGGGACATGGGAAGATTGATAATTAAATCCAGAAAAATGCTGTCATGGTGTCCATGGGTGAAGTGTGTTAGGGAGGAGTTTTTAGTAATTGTTATCAGTCTGGGAGCAGTAGCATGAAAGCTTAGTCTGTTTATTAATCACACAATTCTATTTCTTTACGTTTTCTTAAATGGAGACTAAGGCAATATCTTGTGTGCTGAGTCCATGATCACAAACAAGCACTGGTATCCTTTTAATGGCTTTGTGATAAAGTTTTACAATTAGGGGTGGAAAGATAGATAAGGAACAAAATCATAGACCCTTCATTCCTGGTGGATCTGGATGTTTGTATGTTCAGGACAACTTTCCTAAAGCCCTCCAGCCATAACACTAGGTCCATGGCAGTGTTTGCAAGAAAGGCAAAAAGAGATTCTTAATCTATGGCGGTAAGAAAATTCCACTCCAAGAATCTCAATCTTATAATTACATTTTGTATAAATCTTGCCTGATCTGTTCTAATGAAGGTGCCTAAATTAATTTAGTTTTTGTTTTTTTTTTTTTTTTTTCAGATAAGCAGACAGGATTTGGCTCTGATGCCTAGGCTGAAGGGCTGCGATGTTGTCAAAGCTCACTGAAACATCAAACCCTGAGGGTCAAGCTATCCTCCTGAGCAACTGGGACTACAGCAACATACCACCAGACAATTTTTTTTTTTTAATTGTTAAATCATGGCTGTGTACATTAGTGAAATCGCCTATACCCATTCTAAGATGCACCATAGATGTGGCCCCACCCACTACCCTCCATCCATGAAAACCTCCCCCCTCCCTTCCCCATCCTTGCCCCTGTCCCCATAGTCTTGTGCTATAGTTGGGTTATAGCCTTCATGTGAAAGCTATAATTTAGCTTCATAGTAGGGCTGAGTACATTGGATAATTTTTCTTCCATTACTGAGATACTTTGCTAAGAAGAATAAGTTCCAGCTCCATCCATGTAAACATGAAAGAGGTAAAGTCTCCATCTTTCTTTAAGGCTGCATAGTATTCCATGGTATACATGTACCACAATTTGCTAGTCCATTCATGGGTTGAT
>CAUYPK010089224.1:0-69631 GCA_963574355.1 Loris lydekkerianus | reverse complement strand
TTTATGGGGTACAATGTGCTGATTTCATATAGAATTAGGAACGCTTACATCACACTGGTTCATAGATACCTCATCTCGTTTCCTTAATTATTGTATTAAGACATTTATACTCTATACTAATAGATCGGACATGTACCCTTGCATTATGCACCATAGGTCTATTTCTTCTTAATAGAAGAAGAAAGTCTACGGAGAAGGTGCAATTCCAGGTATTAATCCATTTCCTCCACAATGTCAAATTTCTGGCCATAGAGTTTCTGCTAGTACTCAAAGGTGATCTCTTATATCTCTGTGGCATCTGTTGTTATTTCCCCTTTATCATTTCTAATTGAGGTTATTAGAGATGTTACTTTTCTGTTTCTAGTTAATCTGGCAAAACGTTTATCAGTTTTATTTATTTTTTTTGAAAAACCAACTTGTTTTGTTGATTTTCTGAATGATTCTTTTGTTTTCAATTTCATTCATCTCTGATTTAATTTTGGTTCTTTTCTTCTACTGGGTTTGGAATTAAATTTTGTTCTTCTTTTTCCAGTTCAATAAGATGGTTCATGAGTTTGTTTCTGTTTTTTGAATGTAGGCACCTAAAAAACAGTCCCTCTTAAGACTGTTTTTGCTGTATTCCACAGGTTTTGGTAACTTGTGTCTTCATTGTTGTTATGTTTGAGGAGTTTAATTATTTCTCCTTTTATCTTTTCCTGAACCTAACTATCATTCAGCATAAGGTTGTTTAATTTCCAAGTCTTTGTGTTCAAGGGTGAATGTTTTTGTTGGAGTTGAGTTCCACCTTTATTGCCTTGTAGTTTGAGAAGATACAAGGTACAATTTCTATTCTTTTAATTTTGCTGAGTTTTGATTGGTATCCTAGGATGTTGTCAATCTTGGAGTACATACCATGAACTGATGAGAAAAATGCATATTCTTTAGCTTTGCGATGGTGTGTTCTGTATGTCTATTAATCCCATTCCTTCTAGGTTCACATTTAAGTCCTTTGTATCTTTGTTTAGTTTCTGTTTAAAGGCTCTGTCCAGTTTTGTCAGAGAGGTTTTAAAGTCCCCAACTATTATGGTGTCATGGGATACTATATTGCTCAGACCCATCAAGGTCTATTTCATAAATCTGGGAGCACTTAAATTGGGGGCATAAATATTTAAAAATCGAAATGTCTTCTTGTTGTATTGTTCCTTTGACCAGTATAAAGTGTTCATCTTTGTCTTTCTTTTTTTTTTTCTTTTTATCTTTATCTTTCTTAACTTTAGTTGCTTTAAATCTCCTTGTATCTGAAAAGAAGGTGGCAATGTCTCCTTTCTTCTGATTTCCATTTGCTTGAAATACTATTTACCATCCCTTAACCTTAAGTCTTGATTTGTCCTTCAAGGCTCAGTGTGTCTCCTGGAGACAGCATATGGATGGCTTGTGCCAGCCTGTGACTCTTTAGTGTGAATTCAGTACTTTGACATTTATTGAGACAATTGATAAGTGTGGTAGAGTTCTATTCATCATATTTTGTGAAAGTCCATTGTGTAGCTTTACCCTTTGCACCACTGTGGAAGCTACGTTTTGACCTTTAGCTTCTGGGTGTTTACTTTGCTGGTGGTTCATTGTGGTGCTCATTACTAAGAATAGATCTAAGTATTTCCTATACAGCAGGTCTTATTGTGGCAAATTTCCTCGGTGCTTGTATATCCACAAAAGATTTCATTTCTTCATTAATTTTGAAGCTTAGTTTATTAGGATACAGAATTCTGGGCTGAAAATTGTTTTGTTTAAGAATGTTGAAGATGAATGGCCATCCTTTCTGGCTTGGAAGGTTTCAGTTGAAAGTCTGCTGTTATCCTACTGGCTCTGCCTCTGTAAGTCAGTTGGCACTGACTTCTGGCTGCTTGCAGAATTTTTTCTTTCATCTTGACTTTGGATAGGTTCATTACAATGTGTCTTAGAGAGGGTCTGTTAGAGTTGAGATGACCTGGGGTTCAATATCTATCTGAAAGGAGTGTGTTGCGGTCTTTAGTAAAACTCATTCCTTTGGAACCATCTTCTTTCCCTTCAGGAATCCCTATCGTTTGTACTGAATGCTTCAGGGAGTCTCATAGTTCAATACGTGCCTGTTCTGTTTGCTCTCTCTTCTTTTCTGCCTCTTTAACTACCTGGGTCAACTCAAAAACTTTATCCTCTAGCTCTGAGGTTCTTTCTTCTTCATGGTCTAACCTAGTTTTGCAGTTTTGGCCAGTGCAAGGCTTGAACCCACCACCCTCAATATATGGGGCCAGTGCCCTACTCCTTGAGCCACAGGCACCACCCTCTAATCTAGCAGCTTTACATTCCCTGGTTGTGTCCTTCATTTCCTTAAGCTCTGCCATATCCTTTCTATATTCTACATATCTCTTGGCCAACTTTGGTTCTGTCTTTCCATTTTCTCTTCCATTCTTTTTATTGTCTTTATCATTCGTATGTTAAATTCCCTTTCTGTCAAGTCCATTAATTCTTTATAGGTGGAATCTTCTGTAAGTAGCTGCCTCTTGGTCCCTTGGGGAAGTTCTTCTGTTTTGGTTTTCGATATTGCCTGAATTATTTTGTTGGTTCCTCCTCATGTGTTCTTTCTTCTTGTTAATCTCCTTTCCCTCCTTTATCCTTCTCACTGCTTCACTTGCTTCTAATTACCTTGTCTGAGAGCTTAGGTCTTGAAGTTGCCACAGCCTGAGCAAAGCCAAATTCTTCTTCATAAACAGGAGGAAGAATGCCCCCTAAATAAACAGAACTCCTTGCTCTTGATGAAAGTATATTGCAATATGTTGCTGGGACAGTGGGTGGTTCCGTGTTTTTTGTTTTTTGTTTTTAAAGGAGACAGAGAGCACAGCCATCAACCTCTATGGTCTTTGTTCCAAACTTAGTTGTCTTCAATGATTGCCTGATTGTTTCCTCAGGTTTCAGACCCTACTGGGTTGGGATCTTAAAGCTCACAAGAATCCTTCAGGGGCAGATCTCACAGTACCCCCTGACTCCAGTTTCTGTGGTGTGCAGGAATTCCTCAGCCTGTCCCAAGAGTGGAGTTCTGATCCTAGCAGGCAGAATTCAGACGGCCGTGCTTTAGACCCCTGCTAAGAACTTCTCACTAGACCTTCCCTCAATGGCATCCTCCTGGCTACCAAGACCTTCTCAGTATTGCTGCCTTGCCAGTCACCAAACCTATGGCAAATCTACTCCAGCCGGCATTCAAATCTGGTTGCTGTATACGGCTCAAGTTTTCCCACCTCCTCCAAGTTTTCCATTCAACACACAGCCTCCCCCAACATCTGAAAACTCTGGAAAGGCTTTCTCCCATCCCAGACCTCCATGGGGGGCCAGTTGATCCCAGTGGGTTTAATCACTTGCCTAATTCATCAGATTTCCACTGCTCTGGGTCATACCATATATCCAGCTCACCACCTCCTTGTTGGGCTCCCTGAGCTACAACTCCAGGAAAGGTCCCTATGCCAGGTATGGCTGGGTTCTCTCTCTTTCCCCAGTCATTCTAAGAGAGCTCAGCTGAATGATCATTCTGGTCTGCCATCTTGCTCCACATAAGAGCATAAATGTTTGGATCCAAGAAAATCTAGTATAAGGTTCCCTTCAGGACATTTGCACCACTTAAAGCATAACCAGCCCAATGACAGACATCTTTTCCATAAGTCTTGACTTTTATAGGCTTGCAGAGCCAGAAAGAAAATGTTTTGCCACATCCTGTACCAAGATTTACTCTATTGGAAGGATGCTATCACTTTGTTTTAGTGTGATAATTTAGGGATGAGTAAATGTTTATTGAGTGTTCTGTGCAATGTACCACGTTAAGCAACTTGCATGTATTATCTCATTTAATTCCCATAATAATTCAAAGACTATACAGCCATTTTTCAAGCATTAAAATCAAGATTTATAAAATTTATATAGGTAGTAAACAATAAAACTAGGATGTCAAACATGTCTGCCTGGCTCTAGGCCTTATGGTTTGAATTTAATTATCATTTTTTTTCTGCTCTGTATTAGTCAATATACTTCATCAAACATACTATTATTTTATGCTTATATAATCCTATTTTATTCCTACAGGCTCATCCTTAAAAAACTTTTTTTAGTAGAATTGATCCAAGTAACCTCACAGGCTTAGTTGCTACCCTTGTTTGTGCATTGAAACTAGATCTCCTCTGTCTTTTTCTAGCATGTTCCCAGCACTACTTTTACATCAGGAAACCTCAACTAGGCTTTGCTTTTATCCACAGTTAACACGTTTCTTTGGAGAAGAACTAATTCCAAGTAATCATAGCCATTAAGTAATTTAAACTATTTTACTCCCACATGAATTACCTTAAATTTGTGGATATTGGATAAAATTCTCTGCACATTTTTAAAAACAAAATGAAATTTTACATTTACATTTTAAATATTCCATGATTTAATTTTTTAAATAATTAGGCAAGAAGCAAAATGGCAAATTATAAATACAACATGTTGTTTTATAGCACTTTCATATTCATTTATAATGTCTGACTATTTTAAAAGTGGAATCTTATTTGCAATTTAAAGTAACATGTATTTCAACATACAGCAACAGCAATATATAATGTCCAATGAATAGATACAGAAACAGGCATTCCATTAAAAGATTAAAGATTTAGTGGCAGCAGAAAATGTGTAGTTGGGTGGATTTTATGTGAGTTAATTTGGGTAGGCTGAGTTCTGCTCTTTAATAAGGAGAAAATAGGCAAACAACATATGTTGCAGGCATACCTCAGAGATATTGCACGTTTGCTTCCAGACCACCACAGTGACACAAATATTGCAATAAAGCATGTTGCAAACATTTTTTTGGTTTCCCAGTGCATATAAAATTTATGCATACCCTATACTATAGTCTATTAATTGTGCAATAGACCCATGTCTTAAAAATTAATGTATATAACTTAGTTAAGAATACTTTATTGTTAAAAACATCTGAGCCTCCAGCAAGTCATGATCTTTTCAATGGTAGAGGGTCTTGACTTGATGTTGATAGCTGCTGACTAATCAGAGTGGTGGTTGCCAGAGGCTGAGATGGCTGTGCCAATATCTTAAAATAAGTCAACAATAATGTTTGCCACAATGATTGACTCATTTTTTCATAAAATAGTTATCTGTAGCATGTGATGCTGTTTGATGACATTTTACCCACTTAGAACTTCTTTTAGAATTGAAGTTGATCTTTTCAAAATCTGCTGATGCTTTATCAACTCAGTTTATGGAATATTCTAAATTCTTTGTTGTCATTTCCACAATGTTGACAACCTTTTCACCAGGAGTAAATTCCATCTCAAGATACCACTCTTTGCCCATCCATAAGAAGCAATTCCTCATCCATTTAAGTTTTATCATGAAATTGCAGCAATTCAGTCATATCTTCAGGTTCCATTTGTGATTCTAGTTCTCTTGCTATTTCTACCACATTTGTAGTTGCTTCCTCCACTGAAGTCTTGAACCCCTCAAAGTCATCCATGAGGGTTGGAATCAACTTCTTCCAAATACCTATTAATGTTGATTTTTGGCCTCCTTCCATGAATCACAAATGTTTTTAGTAGCATCTAGAATGGTGAATTCTTTCCAGAAGGTTTTCAGTTTCCTTTCCCCAGGCCCATTAAAGGAATCACTATTTATCACAGTTACAGTCTTATGACACATACTTTTTAATAAGCAAGGCTTGAAAGTTCAATTTGCTCTTTGATCTATGGCTAAAGAATAGATATTGTGTGAGCAGTTATGAAAACAACATTCATCTCTTTGTACATCTCCATTAGAGATCTCAAGTAATAAGATGCATTGTCAATGAGCAGTAATATTTTGAAAGGAACCTTTTTGCCAAAGTGTAGGTCTCAACAGTGGGCTTAAAATATTCAGTAAACCAGACACGGTTTTGTTGTTACATGTATAGAGCAGAAGCAGAGTAGATTTAGCAAAATTCTTAAGGACCCTGGCATTTTTGGAATGGCCAGTGTGAGCATTGGCTTTGATATAAAGCCACCAGCTGCATTAATCCATAATAAGATAGCTTGTCTTTTAAAGCTTTGAAGCTGAGCATCAACTTCTTCAGCTGTGAAAGTGCTAGGTAGCATCTTTTCCAATATAAAGCTGTGCTGTCTACATTCAAAATCTATTATTTAGTGTAGCCACCTCCATCACTTATCTTAGCTAGAAATTCTGGATAACTTGCTACAGCTTCTACATCAACACTGAGGCTTTAGAACTTTTATGTTGTGCAGTCACCTTCTTTTCTTAAACATCATGAAGCAACCTGTGCTATCTTCAGAATATTCCTCTGCAGCTTCCTCTCCTCTCTCAGCCATCACATAATTGAAGGAAGTTAAAGCCTTGCTCTGAAATAGGCTTTGGCTTATGGGAATGTTGGGGCTGATCTGAAGTTGACCACTTCAATTCTGATCTGTTCATTTCAATTGAATTGAAGTCAGGCCAATGAAGTCTGACCACTTCAATTCAATTCTATTCATTTTCAACAATAAGGCTGTTTCTTATCATTTGTGCGTTTGCTAGAGTAGTACTTTTAATTTTCTTCAGGAATTTTTATTTGTCTTTTTTCTTTTTTTTTGAGACAAGATCTCATGCTGTCTCCCAGGCTGGAGTGCAATGGCATGTTCACAGCTCATAGCAACTTTGAATTCTTCGGCTCCAGTAGTTCTCCTGCCTCAGCCTCCTGACTAGCTGAGACTAAAGGTGCAAACCACCACATCTGGCTAATTTTTATATTTTTATAGAGTCAGGGTCTTGCTTATGTTGTCTAGGCTGGTGTTGAACTGGCCTCAAGTAATCCTCCTACCTTAGCTTCCCAAAATGCTTGTATGGTAAGTCTGAGCCACTGTATCTGGACTAAGAACTTTTTTTTTTTCCCATTTAAAATTTGACTGTTTGGTACAAGAGTCCTAGCTTTCAACCTTTCAACGTGTTTTCCTCATTGAGCATAATCATTTTTAGCTTTTGGCTTAAAGTGAGGAATGCATAACTTCTTTTACTTAAACACTTAGAGGCCACAGCACAGTTATTCATTGGCCTGACTTTAATATTGTTATGTGTCAGAGAATAGAGAGACCCAGGGAGAGAGAGAGATGGGGGAATAGCAGGTCAGTAGAACAGTCAGAACATGAACATGGATGTATTAAGTTTATTGTCATATGTGGGGGCAGTCTGTGTACCTTAAAACAATTACAATAGTTAATGTCAAAGATCACTCATCACCATAACAGATATAATGGTAATGGGAAAATTTGAAAAATTGTAAGAATTACAAAAATGTGACAGAAAAACATCAATCGAACATATGTTATTGGAAATAATGGTGCTGGTGGAGACTTACTTGATTCAGGGTTGCCACAAACATTTAATTGTAAAAAACACAGTATCTTGAAACAGAATAAAATGAGATATGTCTGTATTTGCCTGTAGACAAGTTCATTCTTTTACAGAAAGCAACAACAAAAACATATATAAAGACTAAAGACGTGAAAATAAGCAAAAATAAGCAAAAATAATTAAGTTAGATTATTTGAAGTATTTTCCTGATTATTAATGCCTGTTTTGTATTTCAATATTATTTAGAAATAATTTACATGTAATTAAATGTATGACTTTTAAGTGTACAGTGTGATGAGTTTTGAAAAATGCATCTTTGTACATCATTCACTCCCTCTCACAGTAAATGCATAGAACATTGTTACTATTCCAAAACTTTTGTGGCCCTTTTTAGTCAATCTCCTCCCACCACCCCTGCCTCAAGGAAACACTGAACCGTTTTCTGACACTATTTATTATATTTTACTTTTCATGTCATACCCAGTAGTTTAACTATGATGTGTTTACATGTGATTTTCTTCATATTAATCCTGCTTGGAATGTATTATGCTTCTTGAATCTATGAGTCAATGTTAATCAAATGTTTTTTCTGCACCTTTCACATTTTCTTCTCCTGGAACTTTAATTACACAGGTCCTTAATGTTTGATAATTTCTATTAATCTGTCAAGTTCATTGATGATTTATTCTGTCATCTTCACTCTGCTATGAATCCTTTTCAGTGAAATTTTCATTTCAGTCATTTTACATGACTAGAAATTTCCTTTTGTTCTTTTTTTTAAAAAGGATTTTCATTTCTATGATGAGATTTCCTTTCTGTTCACTCATTAAGACCATATTTTATAAATCTTTGCAGATATGTAGGATTGCTGCTTTAAACATGTATCTACAAATCAAGTATCAGGGCATCTCATACTCAATATTTACTGGCTACATTTTTCTTAATTATGGCTTATGTTTTTAAATTTCTTTTCGTTTTTTTTTTTTACTATGTGATAGAGATTGTTGGTGATTTATTGTAGATTTTTTGGATTCTATTATCTTCCTCTAAAGAGTATTGATTTACGTTCCAGGAGGCAGCTTAATTACTGACTTAACACCTTAAATCTATACAGTTAGTTTTATGCTTTGTTATGGCTGATACAAGATACAGTATTTCTAAGACTCTCTAACCTGGTCTGAGTCAACTTTCAAACTCTATAAGTCCTATAGATTTTATTAAGTCTTGTTTTTAGATTTTGCTAAGGTGGATCTATTGTAGACTTTGTTTTAAAGTGGTCATTACACTCAAAGCATGTTCTTCCTGGTGTATCATCTGGATACCAGGAGATAACGAGGGCTCTACACTCTGCCTAAGCCCACTCTCTAATACCTTCCAAACTGCTCAGTCTTTGTCCGTTTCTTCTCTTAATCCCATCATAACCATTCTCTGGTAAACCTACTGTGGACTCCCCCAAAATGCATAGTCTACTAGTCCCTAGCCAAGGAATTATGAAGAACCACCATCCAGACTTTTGAGGATCTTTTGTTTGGCTCTCTCCTTTCTGGTGCCCTTGCTTTGCTCTGGAGAGTCTAACCAGTTCTGTATCTCCAGACTCTGAAATTGCCCCCAGGCAGAGAGATTTGGCAATCATGGGGCTCATCTTTAAGCTTTCCTTCTCTCAATATTAGTCTTGTGCTGCCTATTTTCCATGGCCTGAAGGAAGTTGCCTCATATGGTTTGTGGAGTTTTACTGCTGTTTATGGACAGGGGTTAATCTCACACCTCTTAGTCCCTCATGGCTAGAGACTCATTGATAGTTTTAAAGAGCTACCTGATGAAATTAGAGGTCCATTAGTAATAACACCTGAGAGTTTATGGTGATATTCAGGTAACTGAGAAAGGAATGTATAATAAGTAAAAATTTAAAAAAAAATAGTGATCAAAATATGAACTGGATTATTATGAGACCTCTTAAAATGATGCCTAAACTTTAAAGTTTATTATCCAGTGTATTCTCCTTTGGACAACCCTCCCCCCCCCCTTTTCCTCACTTGATGGATTATGAATGGATTTCAAATGCAATGCCTTCCCAACCACTCCCAGTCACAAATGTGGGCATGTGTGCCCAGGGAGAGCCAATCAAAACACTCCACTCTTAGGACGTCAGTGATAAGTGCAGGAATAAGCACCCAAATAGTGTCAATATCAGAGTCTTTCCTCAGCTTAACAAATTGGTGCTGTTAGAGAGACATTGTCTTTCTGTTGGGATTGCTAAATGGGAATGTTTGAGCTGGAACTCTTGAAAAACATCTTGCTCACTAAAAGGATAATTTGGTTAACAAGTGTTTGTCTTTCTTGGGCTATTCAACATCAAAATGCTCTTCCAATCAGAGATCTCTACTATGTGATCTTTGGCAAGAAACAGTGTCCTCCTGCTCACCCACTATACTAATAAAGGAACCAAAAATTCTCTCTTGTCCCTCTGGAAACTGTGCCTTAGCCAACCAGACTGTCTTTTCAGTGTGGCCCTCCCACCTAATAATACTCCACATATTAAGATTGTTCTGTAAAGCTGCAGAAATAGTACTTATTTGCACAATAGTGGTGGAGTAGAAAAATCCAGTGACAGCAGGAAGTGTCTGGTCATGTCATTTTCAGCCGTATTTGTAGCAAGTATGAAAATAGGGTGGCAACCATAGTAACATCCTTACTAGAACATTCCTGAGGCACGCACTTGGTTGTGTTCACAGATGTCTAGAAACACTTGGGTATTGCCTATTTTCTAGAACTGTCTCTCAAGCTTTCCTATAATCCTGGAAACTACTCAATATCCCTCTATAAATTCTTTCTTTGTTTATATTTGTTTGGCAGATCAAAATCTTTTCTCCTCTTCTTCCTAAAACCATACAGATATGAACCCTTTTTCCTGCTTTCTTTGTAGCTATGTATGAATAATTGTGTAAAAAAGTTTAGGCCAATGGGATATGAGCAAAGTAAGGTGTGCAACTCCTAGTTTAATTTTAGCTTAAAAGGAAGTTGCTATCCATGGATTTTGGTCTTTCTCCCTTTACTGATGTTTGAAATAGCCACCTGGCTGTGACCTGGTTTCCATTATGCAAACAAGGACAATGCATATACCCTTAGATGGGGTCTTAAAAAAAACAAAATTGATATGCTAGAACTTCCTCTGAATAATATATAGGACAAAACACAAAGATTTAGGGGATTAGAAATGTTGGAGTAAATTCAGACTGCATGCAGATGCCTATCCTCTAATTATATTCCCTAAGAGGGTGTAGGCATCACCAAATCCTTGAGAAACACATTGGTAGGGGCTACTTGGCCAACATCCTAGGAGGGCATTCAAGTGCCTGCTCTCTGCAATCTAGGGATAGCCAGTGATGGGGTGGGGAATGCTGAAATTGTCACACCAGGAATGCCCAAGACACATGACAGCATTTAACTGGCAGAGACAATGTGATTGTGGCTACCATCATGGGCAGCAGGACTAGCAGGAAAATCTGAAGATTTTGAAACAATTGTTGATTGATCACAGTGTCCCTAAATGAAAAACTCCAGTTCTATTGAAAAGAGATCTTACTTGAATAAAGGTGATTGTCCCATTCCCCAGATGTGAATCAATTCACAAATCCTAGACTCCTTTGAATGAAGGAGAGTGTGGGAACCCTTGCTTAAGTACATACTGTGAGCCTATCTCCAAGCAGTCCCCAAAGGCATTTATAGCAGGGAGACTGTGTAATACTTCTTGGGGAGGAGGAATTATTGGAACCTGACTCTGAACAATGAATGGTTTGTGGCGTTAAGCTGGGGCTGAAATCAGACGTATCTCAGGAAGAACTTCAGGCACATATTACAGTTGTTTGTGTAGTTTTCAGGTATAAAGTTAGAACACACTGTATCACGTGGATCTGGAGACAGTGATGTAAAGGTTCAAGGATGGTTAGAGATCACGTACTCCAGTGACAGCAGTGGCTGTGAGCCACACACTAGGCAGTCGAGTGTCCAGTGGTGGTGGCATCCCTTCCTGTAGCTCTCTCCTCCGGGTGCTCTCTCTTCCCAGCCCTCTGCACTTGCCACCCTCTTTCCAAGCCTGGTTCTCTGCCTTTCCTTCAATTCTATACACTGCTCAATATTCTTCCAATGAAAATCCTCCCTTTTTAGCGTAGCCAGATTTGGCTTCTGAATTTTTGCAAATACAATCCCTGATTAGTACAGACCACATATAAAATACAACCTGTGGGTATAAGAGAAATTTCTAAATGGAAAGAGATAGAGGTTTCTGATGACAAATTTTTATTTCTTGGCTCGAGATAAGGGATTATTGATGATTAGTTTTATTCCTCTAATGGGAGCTTAGGTTAGAAATGCACGCACGTAAAGGGGTGGACGAATGTAAAGGGGTGGAGTTGAAAGACTGGGTGAACATGAATGTTTCTGACAGTCTAACTGAAGAAAACAAAACTCATTATGGGTAAGAAATCATTCTATGGCCACAAATGAAAAAGATAAAAGAGAGGAAAGAGAGAAGGCATACACATCTTTCCTTTGGAATCAGGCAGGGTTCATTTTTCTTCTGTGGCAAAAGTATTAAGGAGCTTGCTCCTGTGTTTTATATATTCCCAGGAATTCTGGAAAGAGGTAGAAAGATCAGGAAAGAGGAGAAGAAAAGGATGCCACCTCCAAATATTTCAAGAATCTAATTATCTGAGAAGTCTCATGCGCGCGCACACACACACTTTCACCAGCAGAGATGCTACCTACACTTTCCATCTCTCTAATGTGACGGAATGACAGGTCCACGTGTGAATGACTTCGGGATGCTACTCATCCTATAGGCTCTACAACTTCCTGGCTCTTCTTGAACAGGCAATCGCCCTTTGTTTGGCATTCACTGCTCTTTGATTAAGACTCGATATTCTCTTCTACTCCCAAGCCGTTATAGCCCTTTCCATCCTCATTCAGGAATCTGGCCTTCCTACTTCTAGCTTCTTTGTCAGGGATCGATTCTGAACAGCATTAAAGAGCTTTACCACAGGGGGTCATTTTCTTAAGAGGACAGTTCACTTCTGAAATTCTAGGCAAGCGAATGCCTTAGGCCTGATTCCACTGGGTGAGCATAATTAGAATCTGCGCTCCCCAGGAGTAGTCTGTAGTTTTCTTCTTTTTTCACTAGAATACTATGATAAGTTAGCACCAAGATTTACAAAAACTAGTTTTTGCAGAGCATCTATTGAGGGTCCAGCAGTGAAGGAGAAACCAAAGTTACCTAAAGAGAAAACAAAAGAATCACACACTATGCATTTCTACTCTTGTTCTTAGACAAAGAATATTTAAATTTCTCTGTTTTCTAGTGTCTTCTGATGGCTGGGGGAAGGAAACAGCTGATTTCACAGCTGATGACTGAGACTTTCTCAAGGGCAGTTGCCAGAGGAGCCTGACATGGGGAGCAGCTGTTCCCCATCCTCTGAGAAAAGTACCCAACTCTGATGGGAGGTGGGGGAGGGAGAGCCACAATATCTCCTTTTTCTGCACAGGGAGAAGGGAGACCTTTCAACACCAGGGCAACAAGCCACCCACATTTCTCCTTAGTAAATCAATGATCAGCTCTGATTCCTATTCTATATATTTTTTCTTCGAGTCTTTAAGTGGTCTAGAAGAGAAATACCTCCACAGACCAAATATACATAAACCACAGGAAGGCTGGGAATTTAGCTTTGAAGAACATATTCAAAAACAGGGTTTATCTCTTACACAATTGTTTCTCAGAGCTCCCCAAGTGGTATTGATTATGAACATTTGAGACTGTCTAAGGTAGGCTTTTCCTGTCCTCAGGACTGGATGGGCTCCCCAGAGCATGTCCTAGGCTCAAGATGCCAGAAAGGTGGTTTCTTTGCAGGTACTGAGCTATGACTGAGACTCCCAGGCTGAGCAAGACTAGGGCTTGTCCTTTCTCTTACCATCTCCTGAACACAGGCATTAATCCAAGGTACTCATTCAGAATACCTCTGGATAACACAATGCTTAGAGCCGCTGCTCCGAGATGTTGGAATCACCCAGAATGCCAGGACAGTGGCTGTGTCAGGAGCCTTGTTTCACAAACTGTTCTTTTTGTGCTTGGGGTTCAGTTGAAGAGCCTGAGGTGGGCTTCTCAGAGCTGGTGGGACTACTGGTCAGCCTCCCACAGCCAGGGCAGTCCAAACACAGAAGTGTTCAGGTGAATAAATCTCATGTGCAGTTTTCACTCATATCTCTCTCCTGTGACTCCTTATCCCCATTTACACCATATCTCTCTCCCATGACTCCTTATCTCTTCTCCTGTGACTCTTTATCCCAGATGCCCAGGACTCCTGCTTTTCTGATCAAGGAGGCTCTCTTCCCTAGCACCCTGCACTGCCAATTAACCCTTCTTCCACACAACCCATTAATTCCCCTTTAAAATGTGCCTGCCCTGATCAGCAATTTTGAGCCAAATTTTGACCAACTTCATGTGATATCCTTTTGTGGGAGAAATTCCATTAATAAAGGGAATTTTGCGGTCTAGAATGTAAAAACTGAGACTTAATCTATGTTGTTCTAAAAACCAGAAATGGAGTCAATAGGGGGGAAATAACAAGAAGGTAGACTGATCCTAAATATGCAAAAGACCTTCCTAGCAATCTGAAATGTTCAGAAAATAGGAAGCAATGCTTTGGGAAGTAAGGAGACCCCCATCACACTATAGTGGCTAGTTTAGTTTGAGCAAAATTTTTGACTGGTTGAATTCTATAATTATGAATCAAAGTATGAGACACATGTACCGAGCAACTGACCTTTCAGAGGTCATTAAAAGCTGGTGTGTATTCGCCTGACCTGAAGGAGAGGAAATGATTTCTAAATTTCGAAAGTTTATTCTTTTGTTGGAAAATCTCACTGAGGTCATACCATGCGCTAGAGACTGTCTGGTTTGGGGTGATAGATTGATGAGTAACTGAAACACAGCTCCTGCCTTCAAAGGGCTCCCAGTTCAGTGAGGGACAGAGATAGCAACAGGCAGTAATAGATTTATCCTATTTGTCCATCTGAACATATTTTAAGTAAAGGGTTTTTAGGATGTTGATGGAACCTATGCTAGAAATATAAAGCAGCTACAGCCACAGCCACAGCCTTAGTGGCGGGGGAGTGAGTCAGGCATGGTTTCCTATAGGGAGGCGATGTCTAACGTCAATCTGGGAGATTAGAGGAGTTAGTCTGTGGAAAAGAAGAGATGTTGAAGAATGAAACAGGTTATATGCTGTTTACTAACTTGTATCTGTGACCAGAAAGGCATTCTCCTCATGTCTGGTGGAAAGGGAGGACTATCTTCTATGAGATGAGAGGCAAGCCATGCTAACACGAGAGACATTTGTCTTTTAGAACCTACTGGAAAAAATACTGAAGATTTCTGCTTCCCTGTATCCAGCACTCCAGGTAGAACGACCAAGTGTGTGGATCCACAGGGACCTTCCCAGATGGAGCCAGGACTGAGTATGGAGGGCAGAGGATGGAGAAGAAAGAGGGAGAGAGCAGGAAAGTATGGGATAAAGGCTCCTCCCGGCTCCAGCAGAAGTTGAATCCATAAGGACTGAACAGCAACCCAGTGGGGAAAACAAAGAGTAAAGAGGGTATTCATGACTAAACACCAGTAGGGCTTTTTCCTTTCTGGTAATTTATTGTTCTTACATGACCACAGGGGATATAACCAAGTGCTCTGGTTATCTATTGCTGTGTAAAAAGTTCTAGTAGCTCAAAATAGTCATTCTGCTGTTATCTGTCATGTTTCGGGGTTGACTGTGCTCAGCTATGCTGCCCTTGCTCCCAGCCTTTCATGTGGTTGCCATCAGATATTGGCTGGGAATGGATTCATCCTGAAATCATCTTCATTCACGTGTTTGGCAGTGCATGCTGGCCATCAGCTGAGACCTCAGCAGGGTTTCCCAGTTGGGACACCTACTTGTGGACTCTTAATATAATCTGGGCTTCCTCATAGCATGGCGCCTCCCTACCAGAAATGTGCTTCTTATGCAGTCACTTTTTATGATCTACCCTGAAAGTGACATAGCATCATTTCTACCGTAGTCACAAGCCCATCTAGATTCAAAGGGAAAGGAAACATGAACTTCACCTTTGTGTGTGTGTATATATGTTTAATTGTATATATTTAAGGTGTACAACATGATGTTTTGATACACATATACATAGTGTGTGATTACCACAGTCAAGCAAATTGGCACATCTATCCTGTCACAGAGCTACTGTGGATCTGTATATTGCTTTGGGCAGTCTGGACATTTTAACAATATTAATTCTTCTGATCTATGGACATGAAATGTCATTCCATTTATTTGTGTCATCTTTGATTCTTTCATTTTCAGTGCATAGGTCTTTTAGCTCCTTATTTAAATTTATTCCTAAGTTATTACTTTTGATGTTATTGTAAATGAGATCGTCTTCTTGATTACTTTTTCAGACAAGTTGCCGTTATTGATGTAAAGAAATGAATTGATGTAAAGAAATGAAACTAACTTTTGAATATTGACTTTATATCCTGCAACTTTCCTGAATTCGTTGATCAGTTCTAACAGTTTGTATGTGTGTGTATGTAAATGGACTCCACCTTTTCATGAACGGAATATCAGTACCTTGTAAAAGGAGCACATTTATAGCCCTGACTCAAGCATTCTAAAAGCAACCCATATACCCCAAAACATTTGTAACCCCATGATAATTTGAAATAAAAAGGAAAAGAAGAGCAGGACTGAATATATCATGGCAGCTGACCTTGGAAAATATTACCTGCCATACAGAGGGATTATATTTGATAGACATCTCATTCTAAAGTCGCAGAATTATAGCATGACCTGGTGTTAAACTCCTCTCTCCCTGTCGGTAGGGTGGGTGTGACTGGGATAGTATCTCTTTCTTGACTTTAGACCTCTTCTTTTGTCAACCAAGGGGCTCTCCATTTTCTCTGATCCTATTGCTTGCTTTTTAATTCTACTTTGTCTATGCTGGCGTCTCTTTGGGAACTAGACTAATAAGAGAGGTAACATGGAGTAGTGTGAAGAGCATTATATCTTTAAAAAGGAACACTGGGGCTTGTTTCCTGGAAGGCCCAATTTCTAGCTTATGACTTTGGGAAACCTACTAACCCCCATGCTCAAGTTCTCTCTTTGAGAAGCTGGGGAAATAATAGTACCTCTCTTACAGGGCCATTGTGCCCAGCAAATGAGATACTATGCCTAGGCAAGGAGAGCACTTGGAACCTAGTAAGCACCTAATAAATATTCCTTTTATTAGTTGACACATTAGCTGATGGATGCTTTTAATGTGTTTTGAAATGTTTACATTTCAGTCTGTCACAGCTATGATATTCAAATGTTTTAATCATGCATTTGGTCAAAAAATGTTTCATGCACCTTCAATATGTGAACATTTGTATACATGTAGCTTTTTTTTTCTTTAGACAAGCGTCTCACTCTGGCATCCTGACTAGAGTCCCATGGCATTATAGCTCATGGCAACCTCAAGTTCTTGGGCTCAAGCCATCCTCTCATCTCAGTTTTTCTATTTTTAATTGAGATGGGGTCTCTCTATTACTCAGGCTGGTCTCAAACTCCTGAGCTCAAGCAATCTGCCTGCCTCAGCCTTCCAGAGTGCTAGAATTACAGGTGTGAGCCACCTGTATACCTGCCATTTTTATACATGTGATAGAATACTACCTATATTGCATAACATGGCCCCAAATCATAATTAAATGGATAAAATTTAATTCTCACAGTAGATTGCCATGGTAAATCTTCTGGTATCCCCCTCCACTTTGATAACCATGGCCTTAAAACTAGATTTTCTAAGGTTGTAGAGGAGTGTCTATACCACATTCATACATGTGTAGGTAGCTAAAAGAGAGAGAGAAGGTAAGCGGAAGGGAAATAGAGAAAAAGAAGAGGGAACTTTTGGTTTTCATTTATACTATTCAGTGCTGCTTAAATGTTTTAGAATAATGAGCATGTATTATCCTTAACATTTAAAAAAACTTCAAATGTGGAAGTTTAGTTTGACATCAATTACTCAGACTTAAGTCATTGCCTGTCTAAACGCTTTCATTATTTCTCTACCATTGAAATTATTCTACAAGTATGTACAGTGCAGACGCCTTGGCAAAGGCAATTCCTCCCTGCACCTCACTTTGTCTAAGAGAGCAACTGCTCTCTGTAACATCCTATCCTTCCAAATAGTTTGGAGGTAGGAATTTACAGACCTCTGTGGTTTGAGGAAGAAAAAAGAATTTTTCTGCACATAGTTTTCTCTGGAAGACTTCCCTGTTTACTGAAATGCACTTTCTTCTATGTCTGTGTCTGTCTCTCACTGGAAAATTCTCCACTGTGAAGGAAACTCCTTTCTCTGAGCCCATATTTAGCCAAGCTGGTGGGTTCTTTTTGTTGGGCTTATAATTTTTTCATGCATGTGGCATGTGGGTGACTGACACATGCATACAGGCTCCCTCGCTTTCCCTACTCTTTTGGACCTATATCTGCTTTGTAGCTACTGGAAAACATGGTGTGATGTGTCTGAAGTAACCTTGCTGGCAAGATGAAAAGTGTTATATAACCTACATGCGCTGCCAGACTAGCATTCTGTCCTGAATGTGATGACCACCACTGTGTTTATTTATAAAGTCCTGGTGAAATGATAGAAAAATGATGGTTCCTTCATGGATACACCCTCTGAGCCAGTGCTGTCATCACTGTGACGGAAGGAAATCTTTTTTAGTCCACGGCAGTGGAGGAATGACTCTGCGATTCTTGCTGTATTAAAAAGAATGAAAGCACTCAGGTCCTGTATTTCTGTGTATATATGGTACCTCTTTATTTTTTATTATTGCAGATGTGTACATTCGATAATGTAATTTACTAGCTAGGCCTTGCTTTAGCTCAGAAATACTTCTCCATAAATTCCAGCTATAGATTAATTTAGGTTAAGCTGACTATTTTAAAATACGAATGCTCCTCTTGGTGATAGGTCCCATTCATCTTTTAGCAGGAGTTATTTAATTAAGTAATATGTGGATTACAGTCTGCTCCCGTAGATCAATTCTTCGCCCTTCCCCGGGGCTTTGTGCCCGAGGGTGTTGACTTGTACTGGCTGCGTCATCATGGCTCCCTTGTCTTCTGGCTTGGGCACGTTTAGCCAACTGGCAGCACCAGAAGGGGCTCCCAGGGTAGTAGAGAGAGGTCAGGCATTTATTCTGCTGGTTGCCTCCCTGCTGGGCCATGTTTTGGCACTGGCTGTTTTCCTTCACCTACAGCACAGCCAGCTGGTTCTGGTGATTGCTTCCCACAATCATTCCTCTACTGTCTCTGGGGTATGTTACAATCCCTTGTTGATTTCCTCTAACCTGGCCCATCTCTCTGTTTTCACTGAATGCCTTCTGATCAGTCTTTTTGGTGTGCCATTTTCTTCCTGAGAGGACCCAGACTAAATGAAGTAAATACCACCAAACACAGCTTCAGGAAACAGATCCCTAAAATGGTATATTAGAATTATATTGTATGGTAGGCAGAATAATGGCTTTCCAAAGATGGCCGTGTCCTAATCCCCGGAGCCTGTGAATATGTTATGTCACATGGCAAAGGGGGATTAAGGTTGCAGTTAGAATTAGGGTTGCTAATCAGTTGACCTAATGATAGAGACATTATCCTGGATACCCAGTTGGGCTCAATGCAATCCAAAGGGTCATTAAAAGTAGAAGAGGGGGCAGCGCCTGTAGCTCAATGGGTAGGGTGCTAACCATATAAACCAAGGCTGGCAGGTTTGAACTCAGCCCGGGCCAGCTAAAACAACCATGATAACTGCAACAACAACAAAAAAATTGCCAGGCGTTGTGGCGGGCGCCTGTAGTCCCAGCTACTTGGGAGGCTGAAGCAAGAAAATCACTTAAGCCCAAGAGTTTGAGGTTGCTGTGAGCTGTGATGCCATGACATGCTACCCAGGGTGACAGCATGAGACTCTGTCTCAAAAAAACAAAACAAAACAAAGTAGAAGAGGGGGCTGGGCAGAGCAAGATAACCAGATAGAAACCTCCAGTGATTGTCCACCCACATGAACACCAAATTCAACAACTATCCATGTAGCAACGCCTTCAGAAGACTCTGAAGTCAGGTGAGTGATCATGCTACTTGGTTTTAACATTACATGAAGGAAAGAGGCACTAGAAGGGGCAGAGAAGACAACCTTACATTAACTACGCCACCCTCCTTCATCCCCTGGCAGTGCCGAGCCGCACTCCAAGTGGAGAGTGTGCCCAGGGAAGCAAGTCTGAAGTGACTGTAGGACTCTGCACTGGAACTCAGGGACACCCTGACAGAGTGGAGCACAGCACAGGGCACCCATGGAGGGAGCATTTAGATCAACCCTAGCAGAGAGAAATCCTCTGTCCTCAAACCTGAGTCCTGGCTTGCTCCACCTCTGGCTGACAAAAGCAGCCTGGGCCCGGTACTAAATTTATAAGGCAGCCAGGCCACAAAGGTTGCAGTCTTTGGGCAATTCTTATGGCTGTGCTGGCTCAGAGCCAGTGGACTTGGGGTACATGTGACCCAGTAAGTACCAGTTGCAGTGGCCAAGCCAATGCCTGTGTTATTCTGCCTCCAAATACAGGCAGTATGTCTCAGGGAATCTTCTTCCACTTGGAGAAAGGAAAGGAAAGATTCAAAATCTTTCAAAATTCAAAATTAGAGGATTTTGTTTTGCAACTTGGGCACCAGCTCAGCCACAGTGAAACAAAGTACCAAGCAGACTCCTAAAGCCACTTAGTCCAAAGACTATAATCACAACACTCAATTCATTTTGAATATCTGGAAATCCTTCTCAAGAAGAATGGGTTCATGGCCCAGCGCGGTGGTTCGCACCTGTAATCCTAGCACTGTGGGAGGCCAAGGCAGGTGGATTGCCTGAGCTCAGGAGTTTGAGACCAGCCAAAGCAGGAGCAAGACCCCATCTCTAAAAATAGCTGGGCATTGTGGTGGGTGCCTGTAGTCCCAACCACTCAGGAGGCGAGAGGATCTCTTGAGCCCAAGAGTTTGAGGATGCTGTGAGCTATAACACCATGGCATGGAACTTAAGAATTCACTTGACAAACTGAGAAATGCATCAGACTGTCTCAGCAACAGACTTGACCAAGCAAAAGAAGGAATTAGTGAACTTGAAGACAGGCTATTGAAAATGCACAGTCAGGAGAGAAAAAAGAAGAAAAGAATTAAAAAGAATGAAGCACACCTACAATATCTAGAGAATAATATCAAATGGGCAAGTTTAAGAGTTAATGGACTGAGTTACTGGTGACTGAGTTAGATTCTATCTCAAAAACCCCCCCCAAAACTCAAGAAGAATGGGTTCAAACAACCCCAGACTGCAATGATTAAAATAGGTACCTAACTTTTCAATGCCTAGATAGTGACAAATAGACACAATCATCAAAAACAATCAGGAAAATATGACCTCACCAAACAAGCTAAAGTACCAGTGACCACTACATGTACTCACTATTAAACTGGAACTGACTGATCAGCATCCATGTGTACATGTGGTAGTAAAACTCAACAGAAAGCAAGCAGATGGGAGGGAGCAGGAGGAACTGGGTAAATTCACACCTAATGAGGACAATGCACTTTACCTGGGTGTGCTTTTAACCCTGACTCAAACTGTACAAAAGGAACTCCAATACATCTGGAAGCAGACTTCTCGGTGGAAACCATGCAGTCCAGGAGAGTGACATGGCATATTCAAAAGGCTGAATGAAAAGCACATTAACCCTAGAATATCATATCCTGCAAAAATATCCTTCAAACATGAAGAGGAAATAAAGATTTTCTCAGACAAACAAAAGCTAAAAGAATTTCATCAACACCAGACCTGTCCTGTAAGAAATGCTAAAAGGAAATCTTCTATCTAAAAGAAGAGGATGGCAATGAACAGGGAGACATCGACTTCCAGCACCTCACTCCTTCTTGCTTCTGTGTCTTTGTCCACCTGCTCCTCCTGTGTAGAATGTTCTTAGTGACTGAGTCTAATTGGTCAACAAAGCTCAGCTTTGAAGGGTCAGTTTCAGAGTCTTCTATGAAGTCTGCTCTCCTGTCTTCTCCCAGAGTCATTTCTAACTCATTGCTGCCCTCAAGTCTGTACAGTCCTCTGGTATCACACACACCCCTACCGGGCTTTCTGGCTCACAAGGCTGCCTTTCCTTTTAGACTGAAGATAAGGGATGATGCCATATTCACCTTGCATTGTATTGTTATCTGTGTTGCCAACCAGTTCCACCTTAGGCTCTGTCAAAGGGAGCGCTAGAAAGAGGCTGCAAAACTGGAAGGGAAAGGACTGATGCGCTTCTTTCTGCTTTCTGATGTACCTCTTATTCCGGTGAGTGGCATCTAGCAATGTTCTCTGCCTTCCTGAGTCAGCAGCTCAATCCCAATAGCAGTTTCTTCAGGTTTTTCAAAACTGGCCTCATCACGTCTCCCAAAGAGACACCAGCTTGATTGGGCCAAACCCTCTTTTCAGATCTGCTTCCTGCAGTTGCTACTTCCACAAAACTGCACAGTTCTCTTTTCATAGTGTTAGTGACCGAGTTATCTAGGTAACAGTTCTTTGTATTAAATTTGCCATTAAAATAACTTACATAGTTTCCATCTTTTGGCTGAACCCTGTCTGATACACTTGTTGAACCAAAGGAGAAATACTTTAGCATGAAGGTCAAATTCAGACTTCTTATAAAAAAGACTTTCAATGAACACAGAGCCACCAGATAAAAGTTTACCTCCAAAACATTCACTGAATTTGTAATGCCTTAGCAGGTAACTTTATTCAGGACACCTCCACTCCACACCTTAGAAGTGAAATCTCTGCTTTAGAGAACTTTCTAACTTACGTCCTAACCACTTGCCCTGAGCATCTGATCATATTCCCTGCTCATTTGTCAGTTTTTTTCCTGCCCTTTTCCGTCCCCAGACAGGGAGCAAGTTCATCTCATCTGTTTCTATGAACTCCCCAGTTCAGTTTCTGTCTGTAAATATTATACAGACAAACAAGTGAAGGAAAGATGTGAATAACCAGGCAAGGAGAAAATCCATTTGCTTTGACTTACCGTTGTTTATTGAGTGGAAGACCTTGGACCCAGTAGGACTTGATAAATACAGTTTGCTGATGAATCTCCTCACTAGTATAATGTATGACTCCAGTTTCTCATGAGTGCTCCAGTTTTTCTTTTGTTATTTGGCGTTAGATCTCTTCTATATAACATTATTCTAATTTATATTAAGGGTGACAGAAACATTCATAGAAGGAGGAGAACACATATGGAATCAGAAAAACCTAGGTTCAAGTTCTGAGTCTGCCACCCACTACTTGTATGACCTTGGGCGAATGACCTGACCTCTCAGAGCCTCCACATCCTCTCTTTAAATTGGAGCTATAATAATAATAAATACCATGGACTGTTTAATCCTCACAACAACTCTATGAGGTTTTTACTATTATTACTCCCATTTTACTGACAAAGAGCTCAATCTCAGAAAAGTTAAAAAAACTTGCCCATGATTATCCAGCTACGAATTCTTGGGGTCAATGTGTAGAACCAGGAAGTCTGGCTCCTGGGCCCAGCTTCCTAACTATATGCTCTAACCGCCTCTTTTCTTGGATGGTGTCCTTAATAAGTCTGCTTCAACTGCCATAACGAAATACCATAGACTATGTGACCTAAACAACAGAAATCTATTTTCCTACAGTTCTGAAGTCTGGAAGTCCAAGATCAAGGTGCCAACATAGTTGGGGTCTAGTGAGCGCTCCCTTCCCGTCTTTCAGATTGCTGCCTTCTCACCATGCCCTTGCATGGTGGAAGGGAGATGGAAATGCACACACGCACACCCTTTCTGACATCTTTCCTTCTAAGACATTCATCCCATCGTGAGGACACTACCCTCATGGCCTCATGTCAAATCTATTAAGAGTAAAGTATCACGCCTACAGTGCATCTTACAAGGATACATGTGAAACTTACTAAATGTAGAATATAAATGTCTTAACACAATAACTAAGAAAATGCCACGAAGGCTATGTTAACCAGTTTGATGAAAATATTTCAAATTGTACATAAAACCAGCACATTATACCCCATGACTGCATTAATGTACATAGCTATGATTTAAAAAAAAAAAAAAAAAAAGAGTGAAGTATGCATGTCTTAACACAATAATTAAGTGAGGTGAAGGCTATGGTAAATGGTTTGATGTAAGCATTCCAAATTGTATATAAAATCAGCACATTGTACCCCATAAATGCATTAATGTACACAGTTATGATTTAATAAAAAAATAAAGAGAGAAAAACAATAAACCTAATTACTTCTCAAAGGCCCTATTTCCAAATATGTGAACCATCACATTGAGGGTTAGGGCTTCAACGTGCAGATTTAGGAGGAACACAATTCAGTCTTCGGCATATGATTACTAGGAATCTCATTATGAGTTAACAAATGTTGAGGGTATGGCTTGCATAAGTGCTACATCCACGGCAGCTATTCTGACACCTTGGAAGGAAATTCAGAAAGAGTTTAGATTCAGTAGTTTAGGTCCAAATTAGACTTACCATTGAAATGACCCGGCTGATGTAGACTGTTATTTTTGTTATGAACAATTTGGCATAAGCCTCTGCCCTCAAATAGTAGCAGAACATTTTCCTACCATCCCCAGTGGTCAACTTGGTGAAAGGTATTTGGTTCTGTAATGTTTATTTCATGTTCTGTTGCTAAGGAAAAGGTGATGTAGCCAGATAAAAAGGTGTGAGATGAAAGTTGAGCCACATAAAGGCTTTCTGTGCAAGCCATCTAAAATAGCACATGCTACCCCTTGACCCTGCTTTATTTTTCTTCCCAGGACCTGTCACTACCTGACATATTTATTTGTTTATCTGTTATTTGTCCTCTCACAGAAATGTAGGCTTGTGAGGGCCAGAACTTTATCTGTTTGTTTCCCTGCTGTATGACCTTTTCCTGGAACAGCGTCCTACTCAAAGTGGGTCCTCAGTAAGTATTTGTCGAATAAATGATGGATGATGTCTTCCACAACAGAAAATGTAAGGGATTCTTCATGTGCTATTTCTCATACGCATTTCTGACAAGAACTGAAGATAGAATCTTAAAATGTAATCAAAGAAAAGTGGCTCCAGGTTAGTGTGGAATCAAAGCTCATATTTCCTTTAGCTCTTGACAACGAGTGCTGTTTTAGGAATGGCAGCCGGGCAAGAACTCTCAGAGGAGGCATTCTGAGGACAGACTTAAATGAAATGATGGAGCTAGAGCGCTGAAGTCAGCACCTCGAATAAGATCTAATTTGAAACTCCTTTTAGAATTTCATAGCAGGAAAAATGTCGTCTCTTAAAAAATAATGAGGACTGTATAAACTGTGTTATATGTGTGTGTGTGTGTGTATGGGTTTTTTTTGTTTGTTTAGTTTTCTATTTGTTTGTTTGTTTGTTTGTTTTGGTGCTTGGAAGTTTAGAACCAAACTTAATGTTTAGTAGTTGTAGTGATGCTGGCCTAGGCTATGATTTTAGCCCTGTATTTATTTTTAAAAGCTATTTTTATTTTGATAAATTAATTACAGGTTTCTCCTACTATTAACCATCTCAGATTTAGAAAGTGGGTTATAAATTTAAGTCAAATGAAGAACAGTCCTAAAGAAAACCAGGCATGGCATGTCAGGGTGGTGGCCCTGAAGACACTTTCCCCTTTCTAGTCCCCTCCCTGGCATGCATTTCTGCCCCTCACCAGCCAGCCCCTTTGATCCTGTCCCTTGCTCTAGATGGGCAAGGAGTGATCTCCATTCAGCACATTCATCTCCTTCTACTTCCTTGGCTCTGTCACGTGTACCAGCCACATATCCAGCAAATCTGATCCTATGCCCTTCTATTTAATCTCTCACTATCCAGCCAAGAGGAAAATCCATGGAGATCCATAAACTCTCTACCCACATTTCATGTCATGTCCCCCTCCAAATTTATGCCACAATCATCCTAAATTTCCTGAGTTCTGCAGCCTAACGTACTGTTCCTACTTCTGTGATTTTTCCATTTTGTCTACTTGGAAGGTTTTTCTAATTCTTACCCATCTTGAAAATTCCTCTTTATCCTTCTGATGTCTTCAGTCTAGCCAATGTGATTCTGTTCAGAAAAAGGTATTTGAATGCCTACTGCATGCCTGCAACTGTGTCCTGGGGTTCTGGGGCTGCCAAGCTTAACCCCCGGAGGGCTCCTTTGACTTTTCCTGACCGAATCACTTCTCCCTATATCTCACCTTGAACTTTTCACATATTTCTCTATTATTTTGCTTCCATCTACAGTGTTGGACAGAGACTTGGTCAGGTTTATGGATTATTTTCTCTGCTTGACTCTGAGTTTATGGAAAGCATAAATTTCTCTGTTTCTGTAGGGTACAGAAGCAGGCACACAGTGGGTGTTGATATGACAAGCAGAAAGAGCCACCTGAACAGGACGTTTCACATAGCAGGTGTTCAGTAAATACTTGTTGAATGGAAGAGAAAATATAATTCAGATATACCCAGTGACTGGGTAAGAGAAAGAAAAAAAGTGGTAGATGAGATGTGTGAATGAATGATTAGTGTACATGTATGGGAATCACGTTTTGGATGAAGATGTAGTGACTCACCTTTGAATGTGTATTTAATCTTAGTCAATAACATTTCTTGCACATCAGCTGTGAATAGTAAGTGGATCAAGTGGCTGAGCTTTGAGGACTAAGGCAGGCATGATGAACGACTGAGAAGCACCACCGTATTAAGGTGTGGACTCTGGGTTTACATCCCAGTCTCAGCTCCACCACTTACCATCTGTTTAACTTTGGGCAAGTTACATATCCTTTTTACGCCTATTTCCTGTATCAAAGAATTAAAAAATCAAATTTGTAAGTGTGTATGAGTTTGAAATGAGATAAGTCATCCAGACTGTAAGATACTTAGTAGTGATGCTATAAATGTTTGCTATCAATAATGGCCAAATAAGATATCAAGATGACACTGTAGATTAATCTTCAAATCAAAATTAAAAGACACATTAACTTCTCAAGTAAGTGCAAAAATGTTTACCAGTCCCCACCAATATTTAAGTTGAGTTATATAAAATCATGAAAATTTAGTTTTTTCTGACTCATTGACATGGAAATACCCTTTTTTTGCACAGTTTTTCCTGTCTGGTACAGTTGGTTATTAGCCATTCAGTGGCAAATTTCTTAGATTTTCCCTGTTCACTCGGATCTCTGCTCTCAGTGAGCTCATTCATTACTGTTCATTCACAATGCAAGTTCTACCTATTTCCAAAAAGGGCCGGAGGAGACTCAACTTCTACAGCCTGCATGTTGGCCGTGCAGTTCCTTGGGCAATTAATCACGTCCTGCCCTCTGACAAATCCTCCATTGCCTGAATTGCTATGCAAATTTTGTATTGGTTTAGCAATTTACCAGGCTACCTTGGCGGGAGAATGGAGAAAGTACCTCACCTTGTGTTGTGGGACACCAACTTAATGAGGTAGAAATGGGCTTGGTAAATTGACTGGCTGTCACCAAAGAAGGAACAGGACTTGTTCTACTCAACTTCAAGCTGTAAAGAAGCAGGAGCCACAGAGAGACCCTTGAGCAAGAGGGTGGGAAGTCTCTTTCTCAAGTTGACCAAGAGACTTGGCCAAATCTCCTCTTGACATAGTTGTGCCTTAACTCCGTTAATAGTGATGCAGAGCTGAAGTTCTATTTAAAACGTGCTTTCTCGACATTGAACTGCCCGAGAGGATATAGCATTTCCAGAAGGTTGAAAATTACTGGAGTAAAAGGCCTGTTTCTCCCTCCCTCATGTCTTCTTTACTTGTTTCTACACTGTTCATTCTCTAGGAACAGAGATATATTCAGTCTGATCTTCTATCTTCCATACAGTCTAGCCCAGTGGTAAAAACACTACAGTTACTTAATAAAGGTCTGTTGGAGTGACAGAGTGACCCATCCTAATCCCTTTACCCAACAGGGCACAGTGACATGAGAAGGCAGCAAATCCTCAAAATTAGGATAATTATGAATAATCGTGGTACTTTGGGTCTGCAGCCCTTTACTTTAAGGGTACACCTGACAAAGCTGAATATAAAATCATCATCATTCATATTGGTGAAGCACACTTCTCCATACAACATTCATATCTCACTGGAGGTTCAGAATGGTTAAGGAACTTACCTAAGGCCACACAGCTAGTAAGGGGCAGGCAACAATCAGATCTTCTGACTTCTGTCTTTGACCATGGAAAAGTTTCTTCTCATGAACACTCACAGACAGCCAAGTTCACAGAAAGAAGGATGGAGCAGGACCATGGATGGGGAGAAAGGATGTGAAAGGTCGCAGCAACATTTCTGCTCTGTGCAGGCACCTAGCTCCTCAGGGAGGACTTACTACCATTTTCCCTTTGGCTAATCCCAAATTTCTGCTGAGCAAGTGGACCAAGTTATTGTTTCTTCTCAAAGGAGATATAAAGAGTTCAAACTCTGCCTTGCAATTGATCTCTGTGGAGGCCTGTCCACCAGCCAAAGCCTTCTCCAATCCTTCCTGCTAGTCCCAAGGGCCACAGAAAAGAGAATGAAGGCTTTAACTGGGGCCCGTGGAGCTTCTGATTGGGTTTTAACTGAGGCCCAGGAAGCTTAAGGCGTGTGGCCTAAGGCTGCAAGTGACAGCACCTGCCCATGGGCAGGAAGCCAGCCGCCAAGCAGGCAACCTTATCTATTTGATTTATTTTCAGTGTCTGAGCTGAGAACCTGCCTCCTCGACCTGGGCCAAATCTCCTCTTAGCTACTATCCTCACTCCCTCCCTCCTTGTGGCTGCCATAGCCACGAATGGCCCCTGGCTTAGAAACACTACATATGCTCTTCTAATTAATATGTGTCACTGTGTCTCACAGCTACCACGTCTCACAGCTACCACAGCAGTAGTTTTGAGACTGTGTCTCCGTAGAGCGAAAGGCAGGTGACAAGCAAGCCTTTTGTCTTTCATGTGCCTCTAGACTATGATGTGCCCCAATAGACAATCCAGGCAGCTATGGGTCTCTCCTTTCAGAGAGAATGTGACATGTGCCAGGAAAATGAGATGGCTCCCTCTTCATTTCAAAAGCTTGCTCCTTGCCAGGCATAGTAACCAGGTGGCTCACTTTGTCTGATGGATGTACAAAGGTGAGGCATGTGTCCCAAAGCTGCCCCCAGAGTGGCAGCATTTCTCAGAAAGGTAACTGGTTATTAAAAGATCTGTGCTTCCTGGTCTCAGCATGGCTCTGAATTTATCCTGTAGCCGTAGGCAAGTTGCCGAACCTCTCTATACCTCTGCTTCCCCAACTGTAAAATAACAGTTCTGGAGTTTGTTAATAGTCCTGGGGAATACTTAATAAAATGAGTTACATTACATAGAAGTAAATATTAATTGCAACTGACAGGGATGATGGTTTTGCAAATATAAAATCACTGTAGGAAAAACAAACAAACAAACTTGTCTGATTCTTCCGAATGATTTCCATGAAGCTGGCCTGACTCTCAGATGATATGATGATATTATGGAACCATTACACAAAAAGACTGATATTTTTAATTTATTCTCTTAGCTTATACTATTTTCTATGTGTAAGGGGATACCATCAATTCCTTAGTCACAACTGAGGAAAAGGTGTCTATGAGGGCATGTCAGTGATCTGCAGCATCACTGCTATGGGTATATCAGCATGGCAAACCAATCAGGCTGTTGGAGGAATGGGCTTCATTCTAATGTGGAATGCAGCGGCTTCCTAGTCCAAGATTCCAGCAAACCCTCGAGGCTGAATGTCCAGCTCTGGACAAATGATGGCAGAACTATGCTTCCTGAAGAGAAACACATGCAAGAAGTTCAAAAGTCTCTTGTCCCCACTTTTCTTAAAGTTAAAGAAAACCTATTCTTCCTGAATTTAAGTTAAGGCATTTTCCCCAAAGCATTCGTAATCATTTCCTGAGAGTACCCTGTACCCTGTGAACACTTCCCTCCTGAAAACTGGAGGTGTGGAGGATGAAAAGGACATGATGACTGCACTCAAGGAGCTCCCAGGCCACCTAGAAAGCTATACAAGAGACAGGCTGTCTTGGTACAGGGCAGCACATGCTCTGGAGAAGTGAGACCTCTTTCCTAAAACCTGGGAGAAAGAGAATTGATTACAACCAGTGATTGTAATAGAATAAAATTCTGGATATAAACCCATAATGATGCACAAAAGAGAATGAGTGCCTTCAAGTTGAAAGACTTCACAAACCTATGGAAGAAAGAAAGTGGGTGTCAGAGAGGTACTAGGGAAGCAGGATGGAGATGCTCTTATCCAGATAGCCAGAGGGAAGGTGAGAGAGGGAAGGAGGGTACCTATGACTGAAAAGTGAGGCTCAAAGTGGCTCAGAAGTTGTAACTCAGGCCAGACATGACTGAGGGCCAGTCTGACAGGCTACAGACACAGGAATCATTGAAAGACTCTTAGAGATGAGACCACCCCCTTCCCTTCCATCATATTCAGCCGCTGAATATCAATCTCCAAAATAGATCAGGGTGTCCTTCAAAGCTTTGAATGGCCCCAGAGAGCCTTCTGGCACTTAAAGGTCCTCTACTCCATCACCCTAATGCTATGGTTCTCAACAGTGAGTGATTTTGGGCCTCAGAACATTCAGTAGCATCTGAAGAAGACATTTTTAGCTGTCGGGGAGGACAATAAACTTGGGAGAGGCGCCACCAGCCTCTGAAGAGTAGGGGCTGGGGATGCTGCTAAACAGCCTACTATGTGTGGGAGAAACCCACCCAATAAGGAATTATCTGGCCCCAAGTTTCAATAGTGCCAAGGTTGAGAAATTCTGTTGTAAGGTAAGGTCCTTTAGTTTACAAAGCCCATACCTATAAACTCCAAGAAGGGCTCCATGACCATCCCAGCAACATCCCATTTCAGTCCTTGAGGATCTACTTAACCAAGGGCCTGGCCAGTACAGGGTGCTGTAGGAGACGCTTCCTCGAGATCCATGAAGTGGTTGCTGGGGACATGGGGAGGAAGTGTGTTTCAGTACTTTTTTGAAAACCTCTGAACCAAATGTTTAAAAAGAAGAAGAACGCATGAAAATTAAAAAAAGAGCAAGAAACAGCTGTAATACGCTGTGAGTGAAAAAGGGCCTTTCAGAACAGACTACAGTGCCAACTGATGGCCAGCAGAGGGCAGCTGGGGCAATAGTGCAGGAGACGGGTACTTTCTGCCCTCCAAGAAGGCAATTCCAAGAAGTCAGGAGTTCAATGGAATTACAAACATAAAATTAAGAAGGCAGCTGCTCACTGGCTCCAGGATAGCATAGGTTTCACCCAGTTAGGAGATGAAATCATAGAAGAACCAGGGAACTCAGAGCACTGGGGCCTGCGAGGTGAGGGCCCAGAGTGGTAGTGGGGCTTGGGGTGAGAGAGCCCAGCCCATCGCCAGGTACTATGTTCATCACAGAGCAAGGAGGAATAGGCCTCCAAAATACTTGCAGGTGGCAAATGGGTGTTAGCAGTTTTTTCCCCTGCTCCTCTCGTCCTCTACTTTGCTTACTTTAGGTCCAGTGCCTGGCAAGGCAATCAGAGGACAGCTGAGAGGACAGACCTGTAGGCGTGCAGTGATATCAGAGTATCTGGAAGAGGTAAATTCAGAGCTGGAGATGAATCTAGCTTTTGTGGGAATTAGGCTATTCTATGTGTGAGCTCCTGCCAAACAGTTCCTGATGACCCTACAAAGTAGCATCACACTCTATAACTCCTTGAAAAGTCATTCTACAGGTATATTTTTACAAAAATGAAGCAGCAAAGAAGAGTTATGACACGTCTAGAGGAGTTTCAGGGAAGATCTGGAATTATTCTGGGCCAATAAATGTAAAATTCACTCCAGGATCAACAAACAGGACTATCTTATCATATTCATTTTAATTATTACTGATTATAGTTGCTTACTCATTCTCCAAGTTTATTTCATGGATGTCTGTTTAGAATCAAGTCTGAATGTTTCAGAAATCTCACTTATTTATAGTGCATATCTAGCCAAGTGGGCAATGAGGAGAAGGTTTGATGCCCAAGAACTTGGGCTGGAGACAGTATAATCCCCCATCATGCTTATGGGGCATAAAATACTAACCTACTCCAGAAACCCCATAAAAATGTAACACAAATTCAAACCACAAGTGTGGAACATTCTGGTTTATTTGCTATTTTAAAAAATACATTCTGCTTGTTTTCTATCAAAACCAGAAGCAAATAACCCTCCCAAATCCCCCACCCCCAAATAGTGGAGAAAGGGACCATATATTATTTAAGTGCTGGGCATTTGTTTTGGGTTTTAATCCACAGAACAGCCAATTGAATTACTATTATTATACCATTTTACAGATGAAGAAACTAAGGTTCTAAGATATTGCTGCAATAATCTAACACATTTTTATTAAGTGCCTTCTATGTCAGGAACTGAGCTATTAATATATTCTGGGAGAAAACAGACAAAATGACAACCTCTTCTCTGTAGAATCCAGACATTTCAACTGACAACTACATACTAGAAATACGACAGAGGAAGTAGAAACATCTGGAATCTGCCTAAAGGAGTCAGGGACAATTTCACAGTGAGGTAATGCCAGCTGAGTCTTAGAGGAATAGGGATTTTTCAGTTTTCTTGCCTACCTGATGCTTATTTTGTTCTGCTTTAAAGTGATACCTTCAATTTCCATGGAAACTCCCTGCAGATTAATTAGAATCCAGTTTATAAATTTAAAATAGATAGAGCTTGATAGTGTCTGATGCATTCCAGTGTCTACTTACTGCTGGTGGAGTTCTGTGGCCCAGCAAGAACCTTTTTGGGATCCTCAAATGAGACAGAACTGATAAAATAGCTCACCAGCTGGATGTCACCACTGGCTTCTTTTCTGGCAACTGCATTTACCAGAAACAATTGAGGTGGACACAACTGAGCCACCGGTCTCTTCCATCTGTCCTAAACTGCTACTGCTTTGGGGATAAAGGACCCTCTGTCCTTTACTGGTGGGTCTCGGGCCAGATCACCAGTGGTCCTGACTGAATAGCCTCTCTGGAGTTGATGTTTAGAGGACAGTCAAGGAAGAGAGGTTAACATTAGTGGAAAATCACTCAGGTCTACGATGACAGAACCGCTTTAAGATTTCTCCCATTACGAATATTCCCTTTCAAACATCAGTTGAAGCTAAAAGAAAAAATGAGGGCTGGGAGTGAGAGAATAGATTTTAGTCTTGAGTATTGCATGGTGACAACTGCTGCCATCACAGGGCTGGTTCACCATTGTGTTATTAATGAGAAGAATATTTATTGTCACATCACATCTCAAAGGATATCAAAGCATACTTCTCATTGCACTGAATTACTTTGAATAAAATGTTAGTTCATAATATGTACTCTAATTCCTTTTAAAGACTTTTCATAAATCAAGCATTGTCAGCCACAAGGAGTCAGTGCATGAGCAGCAGCTACATGGTTAAAGGTGGCACGTGGACTCTGGCTCTAGAGAAACAGAAAAAAACAAAACCAAACCCAAATTTTCTTGACTTGTCTGGAGACGTTACAAAATACTAACATAGAGGGTTCATAAGAAGCAATATAGTTCATTTTAATTAGGATCCTACAATCCTAGAAATTAAGTTAGAAAAGATCTATTAGGTCATCTGGCCTATCGCTTTCCCCATCCCCTGTTCGATGCAGGATTGTTCCCTGGGGTCTGTTCACAAATGCATGGTTCAGTCTAAATTTAAATGACTGCAACTATGAGGTCTACATCATTCCCTTTGGGAAGCTATTACACAGTCTAATGGATTTTGCTATGATTATTTTTTCCCCCAAGAGATTCAGCCCAAATTTCTCTTTGCTTCAGTTTGCTCATTTTACTCATTCTATACCCTCAGATGTAGAAAAATCACAAAAATGATGGTGAGAATGACCAAGTCTCTATTTTCTACTTTTTAGCAATAAAGATGGAAATCGGCCCAGACTTTCTTCATTGCATATTTTGCAGGTGAACATTTCTAATCCTTTTCATTCCTAGAAGACATTCTCTTTTCCTCATAAAAAGAATCCCCCAAATCACAGGGCAGGTGATGGAGCATTTGACATGATGCATGCCACCCTACCTTCTCTGACTCCCCCGTGTAAACAACAATACATTTGCCTGCCAAGATGTGTGATGTTGTCTGTAGCTTTAGAACAGAGGAAATCATTCTGGGAGATGGATCCTGAGACTTTATCTTCCTCAGCACCATTTACCTGGTCCATGTTACATTTCCTTGGATGACACCCAAAGCATCTTAGAACTTAAAATTGACGAGGTAAATGAAGAGGTTTTGGATCCTTTTTATGTCGTATGTGTCACATATAGGCACATGTGTACAAGATAGAAGCAGCAGTACCAGAAGAAGGAAAGGAAGCAGAAATAGCAGCAAGGCTACAAAAGAAAAAAAAAAAAAACAACCCACATTCACGATCCCTTATTTATAAGGGAGAATTGAATCCCATGCAGGGTGAGAATGTGACTCATTAGAACTCCTTAATTAAAGAAGAAGGCCTCCCTGGGTGATTTTATTTCCTTAGGTTTGTTTTTGTTTTTATTACTATCACACGTGCTGTAATAGGGGAGAGACAGCAAAGCTCTGCTTTGAGAGAGCATCATTCTTCTGAGCAGCACATTACACTGGAAAAACACTAACGAATTCAGAGCACAGCCAGGACTGAATTGTAGCTTTGCTGCCCCACAGCAATGGCCCCTAAATGCAATTGCCCTGAATTATTACAGTAGATGGCAACTTAGGCTGAGTGAGATGGAAGGAAAGGAAATGACTCTCAAAGTGTGATGTAATGATAGAAAGGGCATGGTGTACATGTGACTGTACCTGTTTCCATCTTCATTTTCTGTGTATTCTTCCAGGGCCAGATACTGTGCTAGGTACCAGAGATAGCTATTTTGGGCTGTTGAAAGGAGATGGAAGGTCACACATCAGCACTTTCACAGGAAACATTTAAACTTTCACCTTCCTTTTCATTGGAAGTAAAGGCCAATTTAAAATCTTTTGAAATGCATTACAAAATTCTGTAAGGAAGTATAAGGAGAAAATAACATAATAAACACTCCTATGCTCATCATCTAACTTTATCGAATCTTAACATTTTGATATATTTGCTTTAGATTTTGTAAAATGTTAACATATTACAACATAATTGAAACCCCTTGATAAATGAAGCCCTGAACTCCTCCTCTCAGCCACCCCACAGGTAACCATAATCCTAAATTTCGTATTTACTATTCTCATTTATAACTTATACTATGTTTCTCATATGATTCTTACGTGTGAATTCATAAATAACAAATAAGACTATTTTATATGCATTTAAACTTTACATAAATGATATTCTGTTATACCTAGTCTTCTATAATTTGGCTTTTTAAAAATTCAACATTATATTTTTGAGATAATACAAGTAATCCTACTTCATTCATTCATTTAATTTTCTACACAAAATTCCATTGTATGATTGTTCCACAACTTATTTATTCCCTCCTCATGCTCAGTTAGACAGCTTCCTCTTTTTTGTGTGTGTGTCCGATTACTAACAATGTTGTAATCATCAGGATTCTATAAATCTCATAGGCAGATTGGACATTAGATTGTATGCCCAGAAGTGAACTCTCCGGCTCAGGGCGATTGTAACTAGATTCAAAGTGGTGTAAAAAAATTCTCACCTATCTATGTATATCTTTGCTTATACTTTTAAAATTTCAGTCAACTTGATGAATGAGTAATGGTATCTCATGTTGGCTTTATTGTAGTTCATTAGTTTCTATGAACCTTGAGCATCTTTTCCTGTGTTCATTGGCAATTAATGACTAACAGCCTATGTTTTGTTTATTTGATGGTTTTTTTTTTTTTTTTTTCTTATTGAGTTGTTCTTTTAAAATTCTGGATACTAGGACTTTATTATTTATGTTTCCTACTTTTTTTTCTCAGTCTTGGACTTACCTTTAATCTTTGTTCATGGTGACTTTCATTAAAAATAAATTTACATTGGTGGGGCCACACCTTTTGGGGGCAAGACACGATTGTAAGAGGGACCTAATATTACCTAACAAATGCAATCAGTATAACCTGGTTTCTTGTACCCTCAATGAATCCTCAACAATTAAAAAATAAAAAATAAATTTACATTAAAGATAACCTTAGTGTAGTCAAATTTATCACTATTTCCCTTTATGGTTTTTGCTTTTTGTGTATTATCTAAAGAATCCTTCCCTAGTCCTTAAGCCAAAAGTGCTTCACATGTGTTATACATATATGTGCATTTTATATGTATAGTATATTTCTGCTTTCACGAAGAGCTTTTTAATGAAATTGGACTTGGTTTTTGTGTATGATGTAGTTTTATTGTTCTCCATTTAGGTAGCCAATGGCCTTTTCTTTTCCTATTCTATAATATCAAATTTTCACTTACAGATGTAAGTTTATTGCTATTGTTCTTTGTTCTATTGGTCTATTTTTCCATTCATGTACCAGTACCATCAGCCTCAATTGCTATAACAATGTGATAGTTAATTTTATGTGTTAACTTGAATGAGCTAAAGGATACCCAGATAGGTAGTAAAGCATATGTCTGGTTGTGTCTGTGAGGATGTTTTCAAGAGATTATAATTTGAATCAGTAGATCAAATAAATAAGACCACCCTCACCAATATGGGGGTGGCTCATACAGTCTGTTGAGTGCCTGAATAAACAAAACTCAGAGAGAGGGCGTATTTGCTCTGCTGAGCTAGACTAGACCGTCCATCTTCTGCCATTCAGCATCTGTACTCCTGGTTCTCAGGCCTTCAGGTTGGACTGGAACTATATCACTAGATTTCCTGGGCCTCCAGCTTGCAGACAACCGACTGTGGGACTTCTCAGTCTCCATAATCCCATGAGCCAAACCCTCATAATAAATCACTTTCTATATACCTTAATATATCCTATTGGTTCTTGTTTATCTGGAGAACCTTGATTGCTATGACACTGGAAGAAGTCTGATGCCTGGTAAAGTAAGTCTTCCTTTGTTCTTTTTCAAAACTGCCTTTTGTCATTCTTTGTCTTTTGCTCTTCCATATAAAATTTTGCATCAGTTTATCAAATTCCATGAAGGAATCAATAGACTAGTGCCAGAACTCTGGACATTTGAGCTGGTTCATCTTTGCTGTGACTGATATTACTGTCTGAGGCATTAGAGAAAAGCTGACGTATGCTAGGTCTATATATAGTGACTCATTTAAACCTTGCAACAACCTATGAGGTAGGTACTAGTTATTATTCCCTTGTTTTGATACTGGATGGATGAAACTGGGATGGGTGAGATTAAAAATTTGTCCAAGGCCCCAGTGTTATTTCAAGGCACAGCCAAAGTACATCAGCTTAAATCCATTTTAATCATATACTGGGGCTTCCCTGGATATCCAAAAACTTAAAAAATATTCTGTACTTATTGACAGTAATTTAAAATTATCTTCTTTATTTTACCAAATATCTTTTGTCTGATATCCTGTACAATGTTCACTTCAGAACAGAACTTAAAAATTCCTGACCCTCCCTGGATGAAAACTCCTTCTTCCATTCCCACCTCCATTCCTGTCTACTAGCTTTTTATCCTGGCCCTATCCAGGTCAAGCAACTAGAACACACAACCAAGAGGTGCCGGTGAGGTCCTGGTCTTATTGAACACTCCATTGCACTCAGCAGGCCATGGTGCTACATTAGTGAAAACCAGTTCTAAAGATAAAATGGCTTTTTAAGCCTGTGGTTTCTGGGATGCCTAGTAATACCTTCATTTCATTTTGAAGTGAGTAGAGGTATGGGAGTGAAGATCAACACAGCAGAGATCTCTCCTGCCTATGACAGTTTTTGCCAATGCAAAATAGTAGCATGCACATGTTCCAGGAAATCTGTAAAAACAAACAAACGAACAACAACAACAACAACAAAACAGGTGTAAATGCTGGCTGTAGTGAGGACAAGAGGACAAGTCTTCAGGAGCTTACATGGAAAGTCATCAGATAAGAAAACATTGGTTAGGGGCTGTCAAGGAAGACAAAGAGGAAAGCATGTTATGAAGAGATAGTCATTGACCCAGGCTACTATTCGGAGGACAGACCCTTTCTGTCATCAACCCTTTTCAGTATCTTAACTAGGTCACCAATGTGCTCAGTGACTTTGAGAAAGTTACTCCAGATAGCCTGGTTATCTCAGTCTCCTTATCTGTCAGAGGCGACCCCCTGGGGTCTTTCACTAATGGAAAAGCCCTGGTCTGAAGAAAAAGCACCAGCTTATTAGTGGGCTCTGGCCCTCCTTACAGAATTAGGTAATTTACTCTGGAGTCCCCCACAGGAAGGGACTTATGTGCTGGGAGCTGATCTCCCACGTTTTTCTCCACTCCCTTGTATTGCAAAACAGCCCTGGCAAACCATATAATTTCCCCACAGGCCAGTCCTTCATCTCTAAGGTGAGATCATAGTGTGGCCAGCCTAAAACAGGACGGCAGATGTGAAGGCTAATGTGAAATGCTCTTATGTGAGCACCTACAATGATTAGAGCAGTGGTTCTCAATTTTCCTAATGCCACCACCCTTTAATACAGTTCCTCATGTTGTGGTGACCTCCCAACCATAAAATTATTTTCGTTGCTGCTTCATAACTGTAACTTTGCTATTGTTATGAATCGTAATGTAAATATTTGATATGCAGGATGTATTTAGGCGACCCCTGTGAAAGTGTTGTCCGACCCCAAAAGGGACACAACCCACAGGTTGAGAACCGCTGGATTAGATGAAGGTGAAGACAGGAAGTGGGATTGTGTGGGAGCTCCCTGGTGGTCTTGGCTCCCTCCCCTTGTGCAGCTACAGGGGCTGGAGAAAGATAGCCAAGAGCGTTCTGCCTTGGAGGAATTGTGATGCTGGCCAGAGGCCTCAGGAAGGAGCCAGGCCCAGCCCTGCTGTCAAGAATGAAAACATTTCCTACTGGTTTTAGTATAAATGAGGTAATTATTGTGCATGTTTGTGCACCTGTGCTTTATTCTCATCCTCTCTGCATTCCTTCTCCAAGCAATGTGGTTCCCTCTGCCTTTACCTTCCTCTAACTACAGAGTGTCAGAGCTTCCTTTCCCTCTGCTTTGCATTGGAAGAATTGTCTTGGGCCACACATTAAATATACAAACACAAAGGAAAGCTGATGAGCAAAAAAAAAAAAAAAAAAAAAAAAAAAAAGTGCATGCATAATTTTTATTACATCTGACACCACAGTTAAACAAAAAAAGTCCTCATAAAATCAGCACGCATCCTGTAGGCCACAGGTTGGACACCTCTGCTCTAGCAGGATGGGATGTACTAGGTGGATTCACTCCCTAAAAGGGCTTTTCTCACTAGTGGCAATCACCACTACCCACACACAACACATAAAACTAACCAGACGGCCTATTATGTCTCAGAAGGGGTACACACTAAATGTTCCAGTCCTGAGGAAGGGACATGGCAGGGGCAGCACCCTGCAGAAGGGAGGGCCTTTAAGCCCCAAAGAAGGAGAGTGCAGAGTTGAAAGTGAGGGACCCAGACCAGAGAAAGAGGACTGGGATGCAGCGTTCACAAGGAGGGGTAGCATAGCCATAAACTAGAGGGGAGGGCTTCCATGGTGGATTAAAGATAGATCACAAGGAGTCATTGAAAAATCTAAGGGAAGTGACTATTTATAGCAGCATCTTTGCAAAGGGATTGAAGAGAAAGCCATCACCTCCTTTACCCTCTGTCAAAGACTATGAAAATAGATAAATTTTAAATTTTATCTTCATCTATTTACTTATTTTTCAGAGACAAGGTCTTGCTGGGTCTTCCATGCTGCCGCCATCAGGGCTCACTGCAGCCTCAAACGCCTGGGGCTCCAGCGGTCCTCCTGCCTCGACCTCCCAAGTAGCTGGGACTGCAGGCACCCACCACAGTCGGCTGGACAGTGTAAAATATAAAAGATATACTTGGTAAGAGTCCAGGGCGAAGCAGGAACGCAGCTGTGGAAGGGGAATTCCTTGTGTATCTGTAGGAAAATGAGACAGGCTAGTGCGGGAAACGACTGGAAGACATAGGCCATGGAAAGGCTTGTCTCTGTCGCACAGAAGAGACAGGCCCAAGCCGGCCAGCCAAAGTAAGGAAGACAGAGGCCTCAAAGAGAGAGGCCTGCCTTAAGTCCAGCTCTGCTTTGTCGGCGGAGAGGCTCGGAGCAAACCCGGAGACTGGCGGGAGTCTTGGCTTCCTCACAACCAGGATGGCCGTCGCGCTGCTGCCTCAGTAGCTACTGAGGTAAAAAGGAGAACAGCCGATGCGTGAAAGCACAGTCAGACTCCAAGACGAGTGGGAAATCCTGAGAACCGCGTTTTAATTATTTTAGCCACGTGTGTGAAGAGAAGGCCACGAGTTGCCAGCTGGTCAGCTCTGGGACCCGTCCTACTTTCCGTGTGAGGCTGCAAAGCTTCCTGGGAAAAAGCGGCCCAGAGACCCGGAAGGCGCATGCGCAGATCCTCCCCCTGGGCTGCCCACCTCCCATCCTTTAGAGACTGGGAGGGAAACAGCGGGGTGGAGGGTTGGTTGGTAATTGTTGGAGGAAGAATCATGCCTTGAGGAGCTCCTTGTCACTCTCCACCCCTGAGAAAAATTTACAGCGTTGAGAAAAGTTAACACTAGGGAAGGTTTTTAAAAATACGAGCCTGGCCTGCGAGGTGGCTCACGCCTGTAAGCCCAGCATTGTGGGAGGGAAAGGTGAGTGCGTCGCATGGGGCCCAGAGTTAGAGACCTGCCTGAGCACCATAGCGAGAGCTGGTTTCCCCAAGAATAAAATATTAGCTGGGCGCGGTGTTGTGCACCTGCAATCCCAGCTATTAGGGCGCCTGAGACACGAGGATCCCTCGACCACAGGAGTTTGAGGTTGCTGTGAGCTGTGATGATGCCACTGCACTACATACACACACACACACACACACACACACACACACGCCACTAAAACAAAACGAAACACTATAAGACCGAGCCGGTCCTGGGTAGGTCTGGTGGCAGGAGGGCAACCTCTGAGGAGTTGGTCCCTCCTGGTGAGGATTTTTCTTCAGACCTGGGTAACATCTGGCCTCACACAGTTTCCAAACCAAATAGATTTTCTGAGTTCTCCCCCATTCCTGAGAAATATCTGCGTGACATAGTGGTATCTGGCCCGCTTCATTTTGGGTCAGTGGACTCTCTTTTTTAAAAAAAGTTTTAAGTCAACAGAAAGGATGTCTACTATTCAGTGGGGCAGCCTCATAAGCCAACTTTCAAAAAAAAAAAAAAAAAAAAGGAGTTTGAAGTCAGCAAAGAACATGAGGAATGAAAGTTATTAAAAATGTATGGTGGTGCCAGGCATGGTGGCTCACACCTGTAATCTCAGCATTCTGGGAGGCAGAGGTAGGTAGATTGCCTGAGCTCAGGAGTTCAAGACAAGCCTGTGCAAGAGCAAGACCTCGTTTCTAAAAAATGGCCAGGTGTTGTGGTGGGCACCTGTAAACTCCCCTACTTGGGAGGCTGAGGCTTGGGCCCAGGAGTTTGAGGTTACTGTGAGCAACAGAGTGAGACAAACAAAACAAAACAAAAAGCGTATAGTGGTTCCAAAGCAAGGAGCATTCTACATAGCTTGCCTGCCTTCACCAAATTCTCAAGGATTCCATCTTGCATGAGCATAACAGATTTATAACTGGTTACCCAGCTTTTGCCACAAACCAGCATCTCCTAAAGAAGTGGTGTTTCAGCTAGCACCTGGTGCTCAGTGTAGGTATTTGTCCTTCAAAGCACTCTGGCCCCTCCTGAGACACAATATAGAGATGCCTCCCAGATGGATAAAAATGCCTTTAATGTCCGAAAGGATGACATGAAGTTTTAACAGATTACACAGTCCAAAATGACTGAATGATACGAAAGTATAAAAATCCCAGCCCCTGGAGTTTAACTTTGTATATATACTATGGATATTTTCAAACTAATATGATGCATGTGCAAATGAAACCTTACATGAGAATAACTACCATGCCTACCACCAGATGGTTCACGGGATGACCAGGTTAATGGAGGATTGAAAGGGGCTGATGAATATTGACATTATAAACTGAAAAATGTAAATTAGAAGCAATGCAGTAGGCCAAAGGATGTGGAGGGTAAATATGGAAGTCGATATTGAGGTAAATTAAGTTTTGTCTGCTTGTAAGGAATCATAACACAATTCATTATAACTGATAGCATTAGACTAGATATCTATGTATCCAGCAGTGGACAGGTTGTTGGTGGGCAGGAGATGGGGTAATAAACTCTCCCTCAGTTCTCCCTTTAACTAGCTGGCAAGTCCCTTGCTGCTTACTGCCTCATGTGGCTCTGTATCTGTCAAATGGTGATAATAATGCCTAACCTGCCTCCTAATGGGGAGTGTGAGAAAGAGATGTCACATTATTATGAAATTAGTAAACACTAGAATTCACTAGTCATCACCTTATGCTGGCGGAGCATTTGCATTCTGATTATTTAATTCTTACAATAAGGTAGTGGATGAAACCCTGTCAGATGCTGGACTCCATTTGTGTCACAAATATTTTGTAATGCCCTGTTTACTATTAGAAATGATATAACAGATACTATAGCTTCAATACACATGACTTTTTAAAAAATATAATTATCTTGAATAAAAGGAAAACAATCCAGAATTTTATAACATGGTTCCAAGTGTGATTCAGGAATTCAACTCAATTATTTTACTGCCAATCATTGCCATGATCTTTTCAGAATCTTTGAAGTTTTTTTTATAATCAAAGACAATTACAGGCCAGGTGTAATGGCTCATATCTGTAACCTAGCACTCTGGGAGGCTGAGGCAGGAGGATCACCTGAACTCAGGAGTTTGAGACATGCCTGAGCAAAAGCAAGACCCTGTCTCTACTAAAAATAGAAAAACTAGCCAGGCATTGTAATGAGTGCCTGTAGTCCCAGCTACTTGGGAGGCTGAGGGAGGAAGTTCTCTTGAGCCAGGAGTTTGAGGTTGCTTTGAGCTAGGTTGATGCTACAGCACTCTATCCAGGGCATAGAGTGAGACTCTGTCTCAAAAAAAAAAAAAAAAAAGGCAAAAAATGACGACGAATTTTTAGGTATTTTCTAATGCTACATTTTTTTTCTCCTCAGAAAATAGGAAAACACTAATTTTCTCCCCTTTTATATTACACAGTACCCTTTTCTACCAAGACTAGTCTTGCTGTATTGGTCAGTTTTACTGCGGTAATGAAGGACCCCCAGTTCTTCGTAGCTCATGGCAGTATTTGTTCACTCATTTACTGAAGGATGTGGGTTGGCTGCAGCTCTGCTCCAGACTGTGGCTCAGCGCCAAGCTATAAATCTGCTGCTGGCTCCATGTGTCCTTTCCCTTCTGGGATCCAAGCTGAAAGATCCTGGGGTGTGCTATTCTCACAGCAGAACAGAAGAGCCAGCGAGGTGGTGACAACCTGCAACGCCTCTTAAAACTTCTGCATGAATGATCTGCACAGAGTCACACAGCAAAGGTCAGAGATGTGTAATCCTCTTACAGGGAAGGGGAGTGGAGTAACTGTAAACTACAAAGTGGTCCACCACAGCTGACCTGAGATCCATTATGGTACTACAGGCAGTCCTACTAGCAGACTTCCATTGGCATACAGAAAAACTTGTTTGCCATCTTTCTTGAGACCAAGTGTCACAAATTCAGCCATTAATAGGAAGTGATCAGAAAGGTGGCCAAGGACAGAGCTGTATCTCAATTAAAGGGGCAGCCACTCTAAGCCCCAGTAAGCAGTGCAACATACAAATGAAAGTCCAAACCTGTGGATCAAGAGAAGTCAGAAAATCAGATGTTTATGTAAAACCTCCTGATTTTCAACATTTTGGCAACTATCTTTATTAAAAAATCAGCAGTACTTCATTTCAGGCCAAACAAAACACCCCCAATTCAAATTTGGACTACAGCTTAGAAGTTCTTATCCTCTGCTTTAGGTAAACACTTGTGATGTGGCAAACTGGATAGGGGCCTTGCTGTCCCAGTGGGGTGGAGGGGCGATGACCAGATTTTTTTCTTATGTATTTCCAGGTTTCAAAGAGAATCAGTGCTCACCAGGCCCAGAGTCACTCAGACTCCATTAATTGACCCTGGACTCAGTTCCTGGTCTCACTGATGACCTTCAGTTTCCCTGCCCTGCCCTGGGCTTGGCTCTCCTGTGCCATCTCCCAAGAGAAGCCTTTCAGGCTGATTGATTTAAAAATTAGAGCTCAGATGGCAAAAGAAGAGGGGGATGATAGGGAAAGATATTGCCCTCATTTGCCTCTTTAAATTTTAATATGGAGCGTGATTTGTTAACATGAGGGAGGTCCCAAGGTAGTGAGGGCATCAATAATTCAGCAGAGGCTGTCAAGCTGCAAATAACCCCATGGTGCCCAGCTGATGCCCCTGGTAGTGACACTGGCTACTCTTTCTAGCTCTGAGAGAAAGGGTCTATCATCTGGCCCACTTAAGTCCTGTCTTTCCTTTGTTCTCAATTCCTAATGGAATTGGAATTCCACTGGAATTCACTGGAAACCGCTGAAATGGAGGCTGTACCATATAGGTACCCAGAAGCTTAAATGTTCTCATCTTTAAAATGGATAAAAATATCTACCTCACTGCAGGGCCAAGTGCTAAACAGATCGCAGGTTAAACACTATAAGGAAAATAGTAGATTCAGGAGTTCCTCCTTCAGCAGGATCTTGAGTATTAATGCCAACTTCCTATCAGATGCACTGAACACCCAGGATTTAATAAATGGATGTTCCCACCCTACCCGCACCTGCCAAAGCAAATGTCACTCTTTCCTGTTATTATATCTTGTTTCTCTCCTTCTTCAAAAACAGCCTCAAGTTCTTCTGAACATGTTTACTAAATTTCCAGGATGATGGTGCTTTTTGGCCAGGGATAGAAGGGTATAGTAGTGACAAAGAGTCTCTTTTGACAATTTTTAGAAATTCTTTACTTTTTTTTAGAGACAGGATCTTCTTCTATTGCCCAGGATGGAGTGCAGTGGCATAATCATTAGCTCACTGCCATCTCCAACTCCTGGGTTTAAGTGATCCTCCTGCCTCAACCTCCAGAGTAGCTAGGATTACAGGCACACACCACCATGCCCAGGTAATTTTTTTTTCTTTTTAAGACAGGGCCTTACTATGTTACCTATGCTAGTCTCAAACTCCTAGCTTCAAATGAGTCTCCTGCCTCAGCCTCTCATCTTCTTGACAAAATTTTAATCAAGTTTCTTTGAATCTTCTTCCAAACTAGACTTTAACTTTTGGATTTTCTTGTCTGTCTTTGCATCATCCAATTTCAGCAAGAATCTCATCAAATTTGTTTGGCCAGAATCTCCCAGCCTCAAAATCTGATCATCCTTTGTTTTTGACTAAAGTCTTTATCCTCTATCATCCCCAAGTGGTATACATGTAATATCACCCTGGCCTGCCTGGTTGGTTTAGCAAAGAATTACCCTATCTTTAGTAATTCTCCATCCACTGACACCCCACCTCTAGCCCACCTGGCTCTTTGGCTCAAACCCTCACTTTTTCTTGTATTTGGAATTGAGTCCCATCTCTTTCCCCTATTGCTTTACCCCAGTGCCTAGTCTCTATACCTGCCATGATAATCTAGAATAAAATCGGCCTTACTGTCTTTTTACAAGTGTCATGAATAATTTTTTCCTTTAACAATAGGATCTGGATAAGATATCAGAACATTTAGAACTTGAATCACATAAATACGTTCACCTCACCCCACCAAGATATATGACCTTGGACAAGTTTCTGGTCTTTGAACTTAAATGTTCTCATCTTTAAAATGGATAAAAATACCTACCTCACAGCAGGGTCAAATAAGACAGCATATGTGAATTGATTATGATCATTCTTCCTACTTTCTGGGTGGATTTCCATTCTGTGTCCTTTCCCACCTACCTGCTGACATTTTAGTCCAGATGTCCCATGAATGGGACTTGAGCTTCTTGATGCCAAAGCACCAATGACTCAGCTACTGTTTTTAGCCATGAGGAATAAAAATAGATGAAATTAATGTTAACCAAATGGTATGGTACTAGGGGCTGCCTTGGGCCTTTTCCCTAGGAAAATAGGTGATAACCAGACTCAAAGTATCAATGCACGTAGCTGTCTTTGGAAAGTTCACCAAAGCATCAACCTCCCAAAATGAACGGCAACTTCAAAATGGCAGTCATTTCCCATGGCAGTTGCCAGCCACAGACAGAGCTTGGCGTCCTGTGGAGCCACTTCACCAGGCCTGATAACCTGGAGAGAACAGGAAAGGGGCAAATGTTAACCCGTTGGGTTCTGCTCCATGTGCCGCATCAGCTGGGATGATTTCATAAAACATTAGCCGTTGATGCTGTTAGCCAGGAGTAGGTCTGGGAAATGCTGTTCATTATTTTTTCCATTTCTGAATGAAACAGAGAGCTGAAAACACAATACCGTACAAAGGAAAGTTTTACTACTGACAAAGGGTGTGTCTCCTTCCCTTCCCTGTGGTTAGTCTCTCACTTGGGAACAGGAAACAGAAGCAGAGCTGGAGATGAGGGTGGAGTGGGGGAAGCACAGTCCCTTAGAGCAAGGTAAAAATCATGTGTAGTCTGTGGTTTCAATAATTGTCTCTACTATCATGTAATTCCCTTGGGCTAATTCAGTGCTTCAGTGAAGAGTGAAGTCCCTATGTCACTTTGAGAAGTGGTGTTAGGTAGAATAAAGGGATGGAAAGCTATCGGAGAGTTTTCTTTTCCCCGTTGACACCTTCATTGGCTCCTTGGCGAAGGAAGCAGACTCTTACCTGCAGGTCCTGGTTTCCAGGCAGTCAGTGGCAGGGAGACAACTAGTGGAGGATGGCAGTTAGAAATTCCGGGAAATCTTGTCCTGTCTTACCGCAAGTATCATGGCGATAACCAACACGAGGAATTGGGATTGGTAGGAGCAATGAGGATGGCAGATGGGCCAGTGCTTGGGGTCTCCATTCATAGTCCTACAAAGAAAATCAAAATATGAAAGACTAAGTATGATCTGAATATAAAACGACTATATACCTGAAATATAGTGACTTTAATTCCTCCCTGAAAAGTCTTCTCTGTCCCAGCACCTACAGTTCCACTAAGGAGCAGAATTTTTTTAGTATACCAAGAATTTCCACATGGAAAAACACTACAGATTGTTTTTGACTCACAACAAATATGAGTGATGGGAGATGTAGGCACGAATCTCTCAAAGCTGTCCACATGTCCCTCTCCTCTCCCATTACTTTTTTCATATTTCTGTCATTTCTTCTTAGGCTAGTATGGCAGCCTCCCTGCTGCCTCTTCTCCACAGGACAGCCAGAGTGAACTGGCTACTAAAGACCTCACTGTAAATTGAAAAGCCACTAAAGACCAATTCACATCTCTCTCCCCTGCCTCAAACTTCATAGGTTTTCAGTGTACGCAGGAGGAAGGCCAGACTGAGTGACATGGACCCCAACGGTCCCTGCCTGCCTCCCCGGACACATAACTCACCACCATTATCACCCTATTTCACTGACTGGTTGGGGTTCCTCTCTCTTGCCCCCAAACTTCTGAACCCACAGCACTGTCTGACCAGTGTGTCCTTCCTGTTTTATTTTCCCTGGTAGGAGCTCCTTTACAAAAGCTCATGGTCTGGCTGGGGGGGTTCCATGGGATTCTGCACAAACTTCTGTCACAGCTACACCCTTCTCCATTCTTAGTCTTATAGCTGTTTCATTGTCCACATCTCCCATTAGATTGCATAGTCCTTGAATATTGTGTTCATTTATGTCTCCCCAGTAGAAAGTATGTTCAGAGTAAATAATATTTCAGTGAATAAAGTCAACACTTTGATAAAGAAACTAATGATCAAAGGAGTGTTGGGCTTATTTAAGGTGACTTATTTGAGGTTACTTATTTCATTTGTTACTCAGATAAGGCAGACATCTATAGCTTTTGTGGTTCAGACATTAATATTTTCTTCCTGAACAAGACACCAAAATCCTAGACCTAAAGGAAATATTTGTCTATTTAACAAAAGTCCCATATCAGAGTTAATAGAGATATAATGAATTGGGAGAAAATATTTGCAACATATATACCAGGCAAAGGGTTAAGAGTCATGTTATTTAAAGAGCTCTGATGAATCAATAACAAAAAAGATCATACACATAAGCACTAAAAAGATCCCCAATCTCAACAAAAAAATTCTTACCACCAAAAATGAATGGTAATAATTTTTTACCTGTTGAATTATTAAAAATTAGGAAGATTGATAAAATCTGCTATTGGTGAAGGTAAGGGAAAATGGGCTTTATTTTACACTGATGATAGAATTATAAATCAAAAAAGCTTTTCCCTCCTTTCCTTCCTTCCTTTCTTTTTTCCTCCCTCCTTACCTTCCTCCTCTCTCATGCTTTACTTATTTCTTTATTTCTTCTTCTTTTTCTTGTGAAAGCCATAGCCATTTATTTATTTATATTTATTTATTTATTTATTTATTTTGCAGTTTGGGGGCTGGGTTTGAACCCACCACCTCTGGCATATGGGGCCAGCGCCCTATTCCTTTGAGCCACAGGCACCGTTGGAAAGCCATAGCCTTAGCCATATTATTCATCAAATTTTAAAAACATGCACTTCCCAGGATGCAGTATGTTAACTTTTCTGGGATTACTATAACAAATGAGTACAAACTGAGTGGCTTAAAACAATTTTATTCTCTTACAGTTTTGTAGTTCAAAAGAATAAAATGGATCTCAATGAGCTAACATTAAGGTGTGGACAGAGTTATGTCCATTTCTGGAGTCTCCAGGGAAGAATCGGTTTCCATGGCTTGTTTCATCTCCCTCAGGCTGTGCACAGTTCTTGGCTCGTGGTCCCTTTCTTTGCCTTCAAAGCCAGCACCATCAGGCCTAGCTCTTTCCACGCTGCCCGCTCTCTGATTCTTTTTATTTCCTCTTCCTCTTTAAGGAACCTAACACTTACATTAGGATAGTCCAGGGTATCTTCCTATTGTAAGGTTAGCTGATTAGGAAACTTCATTCCATCTGCGATGTTAATTTCCCCTTGCCATAAAACCTGATGTATTCATAGGCCCTAGGGGTTAGGATGCAGACATTTGGGGGGAGCATCATTATTCTACCTACCACACTCAGCAATTTCAGTTCTAGGAAAATAGCCTATAGAGATACAAACATGAGTACCCCAAAAATGTATAATCAAAGATTTTTATTGTGGGAGTGTTTCTTTTTTTGTTTAATTTCTAACTATTAAGAGGGTATTGATGGTTTTGCTATACAGATAGCTTTTGTAATACTTCAGTCAGGGATGTGTGGATAAGTGTGCCCATCACCCAAAACATGATTTCCACTGAGTTTTACATCCTTCTATGTAAATGTGGGCACATTGTTTAGCTCCAGTTCAATAGAAGCTGCATGTAGTGTTTTTTTTCCATTCTTTAGATACTTCACTTAGGAAAACAGTCTTCAGTTCCATCCAAATTGGTTCAAAGGGTATTGATCCATCCTTTTTTATGGCTGAGTAGTATTCCATGGTATGCATATACCACATTTTGTTAACCCACTCACCAATTGATGTGCACTTAGGAGTGTTTCTAATAGTAAAAAAAGAAAAGAAAAAGACAAAAAACTAGCCTATCAAAAGTAGAATAATTGCATAATCCTGCGTGATCATTAACTTTACATATAAACTTGAATGAGCCATAGAGTACCAGATATTTGGTAAAACCTTATTCTAAGAGTTACTGCAAGTTTTTAATTTTTTTTTAGAAGGGATTAAAATTTACATTGGTATATTGAGTAAAGCAAATTTCCCTTTACAATGTCAGTGAGCCTCACTCAATAGTTGAAGGCCTGAATAGAGCAAAAAATCTGATTTTCCCCTGAGGAAGAGAGAATTCTTCCTGCCTGATGGCTTTCAAACTGGGACAACAGATTTTTTCCTGTTTTCAGACTCAAACTGAAAGAAGTGTTGACTCCTCCTGGTTTTTAAGCCTACCGGCCTTTGGCCTGGACCCTCATCATTGGCTCTCCTGGGTTTCCACTCTCAAGCTTTAGAGACTTGCCAGTCTCCATAGTTGCATCAGCCAGTTCTTCACAATAATCTCTTTATATATGTCCTACTTGTTCTGCGTCTCTGGAGAATCCTGAATGATACATCTAATCTTTAAAAAAAGGCAGCATAAGGCAGGGCATCAGCCTACCAGACTTTAGGCTATACTACAAGGCCATAGTGATCAAAACAGCATGGTGCAGGCACAAAAATAGAGGCACAGACATCTGGAACCAAATAGAAAACTAGGAGATGAAACTAACATCTTATAGTCACTTGATCTTTGATAAACTAAACAAGAACATATACTGGAGGAAAGAATCCCTATTCAATAAGTAGTGCTGGGAGAACTGGATAACCACATGTAAAAGACTGAAACTGAAAATAAATACATAAATATAAGATTGAAACTGAACCCACACCTTTCTCCATTCACTAAAATTTATTCAAGATGGATAAAAGATCTAAATCTAAAGCATGAAACAATAAAAATCCTTGAAGAAAATGTGGGGAAAACACTTGAAGGTATCAGCCTGGGGAAAGACTTTATGAAGAAGACTCCAGTGGCAATTGCAATAACAACAAAAATAAACAGAGGGAACTTAATTAAACTGAATAGCTTCTGTACAGCTAAGGAGACAACAACCAAAGCAAATAGACAACCATAAGAATGAGAAAAGACATTTGCATATTATGAATCAGACAAAAGCTGGATAACTAGAATCTACAGAGAACTCAAATTAAGCAACCAAAAAAGAGCCAACAGTTCCTTATATCAATGGGCAAGAGAGATGAATAGAATCTTTTCTAAAAAAGACAGATGAATGGCTAACAAACATTTGAAAAAATGCTTATCATCCCTAATCATCAGAGAAATGCAAATCAAAACCACCCTGAGATATCACCTAACCCCAGTGATAGTCCATCACATAGTCTCAAAGCTGCAGAGGCTGGCGTAGATGTGGAGAGAAGGGAACACTTTTATACTGCTAGTGGGACTGCCAACTAATACAATCTTTTTGGAAGGAAGTATGGAGAATCCTCAAAGAAGTCAAACTAGACCACCCATTGATCCTGCCATCCCATTACTTGACATCTACCTGTAGAAAAAAAAAATCATTTTCTCATAAGGACATTTGCACCAGACTGTTATTATAGCTCAATTTATAATTGCCAAATTGTGGAAACAATTTAAAAGCCCACCAACTCAGGAATGGATTAGCAAGCTGATATATATATATATATATATATATATATATATATATATATATATATACCATAGAATGCTTTTCAGGTACTAATAAAGATGTTGACTTTATATCTTTTGTTTAACCTGGATAGAGGTAGAGCACATTCTTCTTAGTTGAGCATCGTAAGAATGGAGAAGCAAGAATGCAATGTACTCAATTCTGATATAAGGACAATTGATGCTAGTACATGGTGGGGGGTGGGAAAATAGGGGCGTGGAGAGAGAAGAAGAGGGAGGGGGTGGGGGGTCAGGGTGTGTGACACACTTCTTGGGGGCAGGACACAATTATAAGAGGTAAGAGGGACTTTGCCCAACAAATACAAGTAGTGTAACCTGGTTCTTTATACCCTTGCTGATTCCCCAACAATAAAATAAATAAATAATAAATTAAATTAAAAAGACAGCCATAAGAAACAAGAAGGAAGAGCTTTGTCATGTCACATAGAGTACAGAAAGAGCAATGCAGAAGGCCTTTCATAGGATAGAGTTATGCGAAAAAGGCAAATACATAGCACCATCTAATTTGTATAAAAATTAAAGGGGCATTTATAAATACATACATATCTCTATGAATAAAATTCTAGAAAAGAGACCACAGGCTGCATATTGGACTCATACCAATGATTATCTCTGAGGCTGGGAGTTAGACAGGAGCTTGGGGGTGAAAGGGTTTTTCACATATACTTTACTTCAATTGTTTATGTCTCTTACAATGAGAGAGTATATAGGAATTGTTTGTGTGGTTTAAAGAAACTTAAGTAATTAAAATTCAAATTAAAAAATCCATTCATCTATGTATAGGGGAGTTTTTCCTATTAAGCAGATTTAAAAGAAATTGGTCTAAAAGCTACGATGCTAATATATGAATTTATAATTCCTTTCTATTAGTGAATTCCATTCACTAATGTATGAATTTATAAGATTCCTTTCTAGTTACTGGAATACCCATATCCACTATCAAGAGAATAGTTTCGTAATAAAAAATATTTAAGAAACCCAATTAATGAACAGAAGGGGCTTGTTAAGCATGAAATCAGAGCATAGGATGTTACCTGTCCTTGAGCAGGTTTATTGTAACTCCAAGGAATTATCCCATTGACCTAAACACTTGGGCCCCTAGACACAGCCTCTCATTTTGATAATAGCTGTCTTTCTCTGCCCTGAAGAGTCACTTGAGAATAACTGCCAAGCTCTCCCTCTTCCCCTGTCATTTTGTGACTTTGCGTTAGCTGTACCTTTCCTGTTTGCACAAAGCGCTGCACAGTGCCCTCTCTCCTTTTTAAAACAGTTTCTGTCAGACCATCTTCCACCTCTTCTGGTGTTATTGGTTTCTTGGCAGTGTACAGAAAGTTAATTGCATTCCTCCAGTGAACATAGACTACACAGGGTAATCTCAGAGGCATTTTCTGGTAAACAAGTGAGTCCATTCATTGTTGGGCTTGGGCTTTTTTCTTCCTGACCTTGTCTTTAGGTCTATTGTGTTCAACTAACTTTGGAGAACTGAACTCCTGTTGACTGTACTGAATTATCTTACTGGCTGAGTGATTCTGCACCATGTTTGTTTGTTGGTTCCTTTTGGTCTAAAATATGGATATCAAGGCAATAAGAATGACACTCAACCCTGCCACCTCACAGGACCACTGAGAGGCTAAAACAAGGACACATTTATCCATTCAATAAATGTTTGCTTGAAGTCCTTTACCCTGCCAGAAGCATGGTTTCGAGGATACAAAAATGGATAAAATGCAGTCCTTCATGGCTTTCACAGTCTTATAGGGAAGATAAACTCATGAAATGCTACAATGCAAAATAATAAATGTTAACAGAGGGTGCTGTTACAACCTGGAGGGGGTAGGGTTACACAAGGTTTGGGGAGTAAACTCTTGAGCAGAATCTTGGTGAAAGAGCAAGAAGTAGGACATGGTGGAGGAAAGCATTCAAGACCAAAGGAAGGGCATATGAAAAGACAGAGATGCAAGGAGACATCGTAAGAGTTTGATTGGACAGAGAGTGTGGTGAATAAAAATGACCCTTTGACACTCCCCTTCAAGAGATGGGGTTTATGTTCCCTCCCTGGGAATCTGCATGGGCTCTGGGACTACGTGACCACTAGAATACAGCAGGAGGAAGGCCATGCTTGTTTTCAGGCCTTAAGAGAACTATATTTTCCTCTTCCTGTCTCTTGAAACACTCTCAAAAACCAGCCACCATGGTGTGAGGAAGCCCAAGGAGCCCTGTGAACAGAACCATGTGGAGAGGCACTGAGGCTCCCAAGCCAAATGCCCTGGGTGAACTCTCCACTGACAACCACCACCTTGCAAATGAGCTGTCTTGGAAATGGAGCCTTAGTCAAGACATCCCAGCTGATGTCACATGGAACAAAGACAAGCTATCCCTACTGAACCCTGTCCAAATGACAAATTCATGAGCAAATAAATGAGTATTGTTGTTTAAGTCACTTAGTTTTGCCTTGATAATTGGCATTTAATAAATAACAAATATGGAGAGAAGAAAGAGGGAAGAATCAAGGATGACTCCCAGGTGTCAGGCTTGGGTAAATGATAAAGATTCCCTTCTGGAAGATAGGACTTATAGATGGAGCAGGTATGGTGAGTGGAGGAGGGCGAGGGAACATGGAAAAGTAATAATAAACTCAGTTTGTGACCTATCAGTTTGCAGAGTAATGAGCGACCCTGGTATAGAAAAGTATCATTGGGCATATAGATTTGAAGACAGAAATAGAGATGGAGATATATATATATATATACACACACATAGAAAGAGAGAGAGATTTGCAGGTGATTACAATGCAGGGGTAATGAATGTGGATATAAACATGTATGGGGAATATGCACAGTAAGCTGAGAGTGAAGAGGCCTGAAGGGGAGCAGTCGCAGTGAAGGCATATGCAGGAAAAAAGCCTAGGAAGAAACCTAAAAAGAAGTGGGATCAGGAAAGTGGGGGCAGAGTTTAATCTTTCTGCTCCTGGTGAGCAGTGCTTCTAACCACAGAGGGGAGGCTGCACAGAGCAAATCAGATCCAGTGCCTGATACAAGATGCTGGCAAGCAGGAGCCTCCATGTCAGGCAAACCCTGAGCCCTGCTCCTCTGCTTACAGAAAAATAAAGCTAATGCTGGAGCTGACAGTGCTACCAGCAGCCAGCCAGCCACACGAAGTCTTTCCCTCTTCTCTCCGGCTCTTTTAACCTTTGTTTACCTAGGTGCCAGGGCTTCTCTCTGTCCAGGAGCCTAGCTCTTACTGTACTTTTGGGGAAAGGATAATAAACCAAGAAGTAAACTGGTGTTCTGCCTCTGGGCAAAACATGAACGAGGCCTCTCTTCAATGTTGTGTGAAGCTTTTCTTTTCCAAGCTGCACACCTAAACAGATGCGGAAGCAATGGTTTATTGATGCAGTGGAGCGGTAACTGTAGGAAAAAGTGGATGAATATTTCATGGACACCGGCAGCAGTTAATAAATCATGAGGTGCTGCGACAAGCAGTTCGCCCATTCCACCCTGGACAGCGGTTGCTCAGCTTTGGTCAAGTGGAACCACCTTTTCTGACAAGTCCAGCCCATCCTGAGTACTGCAGGGAAGCTTTGTTGCCATTTCCGTAGGTCTTGATTTCCCAATTCAGTTATGTGCAAAAGAAGCCTAGTCTTGTATTTTTTAGCTATGGCTGACTAAATAAGGATATATTAATAACTTGGGGAAATGCTGAGAACATTAACTCGGCAATCGGGAGGTCTGGCTTTTGATTCCAACTCTGCTGATGGCTGTGTGGCATTGGACAATGTATTTAACTTCTCTGAATAATAATTTCCTATCTCTAAAGTAAAGGAAAGAATAGATTTGTTTTCTCAAAGTTTTCTGTCTTATCATTCTATGAATTGATGAGTTTCTTGAAGGGACCATTAATGATTCACTGATCATAAATAGTTGTTGATAAAAGTTCCTCTGCTGTGTGTTTTATTCCCAGGAGCGTTCATAACCCTTACCATGTTGAGGGACAAAGATGCACTTATGCCTAATTTCAGAGAAGAAAAAAAGAGAAGAAAAGCAAAAACATAGACCTACACAATAATTAACTTTGGAAACAGGTAGGAGATAATAACCACCATTTTTTTCAGACTCAATATTTGAGATCCATTTATTTTCTATTTACGATTTAAAACACTTACTACATCCAAAAGGAATTTTAGCTGATTGTACCTGTGATGAAAATAGCAACAATTGGTTATATAAACAGAAGTTTCAGTGAAAACTTTGCCAATTTTAATAATGAAAGAAATACTACTACTATTGAATGCTTACTCTCTTGTAAGCCCTATACAAAATTTTTCATAAACATTATTCTGTTCCTCATTATTCACAAAATAGTACACACTGATTAAAAAGAGATACATTTTCTTGTCCAACATCACCAAGTTAGTTAGTGGCTGATTTGCAATTCCCAATACCAAACAGTAATTTGGTATTTATAAATAACAGCTAAAACTTACATTACACTTACTATGAACTAGAAACTGTTCTAGGTCACCCATCTAGATTATATGCACCTAACTTTGTCTTCAAACTATTTTGCAACTCTGTTGCAGAACACCAATAATAGTGCAAAATATTCTTATTTACAGAAATGCAAATTAACTGATCATTGCCATGAGAGTGGACATATCTTGCACCTATTTGTAAATTCATTTCTGGATTCCTTGTTGACATGTGGTTCTTGGACTTCTTTAAACCAGTTACAACGGCTTACTGGTTCTCTTATTTATTAATAAATTAAACACAGTATTTGACATGAGTTCATTTTCTCTTTGCATGACAGTCATGATTTTATTTAAAAAGATGTTTAACAATTTATTGCACATACACATTTCCAAAGAGAGAGAAACTCACAGGAGATACAAGAAGGCCGTGCATCCTCACCAGCCTCTCCTGCCATGTGCTGGGGGTTCTGTTGCTGCTGCTGCTGCTCTCAGTGGCTTGGTGCTCTGCCCTCTGGGTGGCCCATCCAGTGACTGCTCCTCCACCTCTCTCTGCCACTGAACATCGCCTGACACACCTTCTACTTTGCAGGGTCTTTCCGAGGTCCTCCAGAGCTCTGCTCTCTCCAAGGGTGCTAAGGACAAGGACGGTAGGACGGAAGGACGGAACTACCCAACCTCCTGGAGCTAGCTCTCTTCTTTCCTCTACTTGCCTTTCAGATTTAAAAATAATGGAGCCCTGCATGGTGAACACAGAACTGTGTACCTTCCCAGTGAAACCCTCCCAGCACCGTAGTTCATTCTGTGTGAGCGTTTCTCATGCCAGTGGCCGTGGAGCACTGGTGTTCCATAAATAATCTGCAGGTGTGCTGTGAATAAATAGAAAAATCCTTTCAAGTCTTCAGTAAATAAACATGTATTATGACCATGAAAAATGTTGACTTTTTTTTTTTTTTTCTTGCCTTTCAAGATCAAATGACTTTGCTTCTACCATATACTACTTTGGGGTTTTTCCGTTGCCCTGACAAAATAGGTTTTAGAGAAAGTTTTTAGAAGCCTATGCATAGAAGTCTTATTGACTGGTGTTTTGTCTTATCAAACTTTAAGAAATGCTCTGTTATAGCCCAGGGGACACCTCACCATGGAACACAGAAAGTGTAAGAGTTGAGGACTTCTAAGGAGAGACAGAGACTTTACTGCACAGATTTAGACATTGCTGTTTCCTGTAGCTCTGGGAGCCATAAAACATTCCTGCCCTCTCCCCATTACAGAGAAGATTAGTGAGGGAGATACCAGAAGGCATGAGAAAAAACTATGCTCCCACCACATCTCTGAAGTGATTGAAAATGTTTGCTGCAGCACAATTCACAATGGCAAAGATGTGGAATCAACCTAAGTGCCCATAAATTCATGAGTGGACTAACAACATGTGGTATATGTCTACACTAGGGAATATTACTCAGCCATAAAAAGAAATGAATTGATATCTTTTGCAACAATTTGGCTGGAAGACCAAATTCTAAGACCATTATTTTCAAGAATGAAAAAACAAAATGCCACATGTACTGTCCTATAATTTAGAACTAATTGATGGGCACACTTGTGCACACAGAGAAGTAAAAATCTTTGGAAATCCAGAAGTTGTGGGGAGGGGGAGGGGGAGGGGATAGAAACCTATCTACCAAGTAAAATGAACGCTGTTGGGGTGATGGGGACACATAGCCCTGACTTAAGCATTATAAAAGCTATCCAAGTAACAAAAACATTTGTATACCCTTAATATTTTGAAATTTAAAGAAGAAAGAAACTACAAAGTCTGACAATTAAGTTCACAAACTCGTCCTAGGCAAAGTGCTACAAACCTTATAGCTAAATATTACTATACTCACCAGATGACCAAGGGAACTACTTCAAAGGTGATTGTAGCGATATTCAGCTATAAGGTATGTAGCACTTTGTCTAGGACAAGGTCACAAACTTAATTGCCAGACCTCATGTGACGGCGGCTCTGATGGTTATTCTAGAAAAAGAGTTCCAAATTGTTTCCAAGGGTGAAGTAGCTGCTGGCATCAGTGCATAGCTTCCCAAGGGGGGGAGATCACCTTCTCAAAGGTGATCATAGTGATATTCAGCAGTGAAGTATATACAGCTTTTTCTAGGATGAATTCACAAACTTCATTGTCCAACCTTGTAGACTGGATGGTGGAATATATATACAAAAAAAGGAAAAGAAAAAGGAATAATATCTTTTTATAACTAAAATTTATTCAGATTTGTTGGCATTTAATTAAATTTTCTCTCAATTTCATTTTTAAAAAAGAAAACAGTTGTGAAGATGTTATTCTCAAATTCAGAGCTTTAAATAGAGTAGACAGTAAGAATTCTCTACAGTTGGCCTTCACATCCTAAAACAGGGAATTGGTGTTCTGATGCAGACAAGCTTGGGAGAATACACAGAATGAAATAAATGTTAACCATTGGTGACCTTTAAGAACCTGGAATCCCACAGCAGCCACCTTCTCTGGGAATTCCATTCCCATCTCCAGCCTACATTTCTAGATTTCTTGCCTGAGCTCCTAATCCCTCTGGTGACTCTGTTTGGATGACAGACATTTAGTATTTTTACTTCATCCTCCCACCTCACTGCCAATCAGCTCTTCCTTATGTATTCTTTATTTGAGGAATTACACCATCATCCACTAAAAATGTGGGAGTCATTCTCAAATATTTCTTATTCACGTCCACAATCGATTCATTTGATTTAAAAACTGGCAATGGCAGATTTTTACCAATGGCAGACTGACCTCTCTCTGCATGGTGAATATTTGATAATGTCACTTTACTATTTAAAAATCCTTCTGCACTTTTAATTGTCTTTAAGATTCATGATCTTAAGACATTCATGATCTTAATTCATGAAACTCAGTTCAATTTCATATTTTTCCAAGCTCCCATTCTACCATAAATTATACTCCAGCCACACTAAATTGCTTCAGATCTCCAAACATAACACGTTGTCTATCACGCCTACAGCCCTTTGTTGTGATATTTTCTGTCCTCTGAACTCTCTTATTCACTTAACTAACTCCTTCCTCCAGGAAACTTTCCCTGAGCTTCCCAATCTGCTCTAAGTGCCCCTCTCATGCATTCTCATGACTCCAGCTCTCAAAGCCCTTGACACCCTCTATCGGCATTCCCCCTACGGAGAGAAACCATTTAGAAAACCCTGTGCTTCTTTCCCCCAGCATCTTCTAATACTGTACTATCTTCATCCTTAGGAAAAAAGGGAAGTCAATACCCACCACCCTCTAGGATAGGGCTTTGTTAAGTAAAATAATTCAAAGACCAAGCAGCAAATGAGGTAATATTTGCTTCTTGAGTTTCCCCAAATAGAGTCAAGATGGCCATTCATTGTTTAAAGGAGAATATTTATGAGGATCAAAAGCCTAAGAGCTGAATGTCTTATAGCACAAAATTAACTCCATGAACAACCGATCTGGGAGATCCTATGGACCAGAGATGGAGAACAGAGAGGCAGGAGCAATAAAGAGTAATGGTGGGAGGGGGCAAGACAGCCGGTGGAAGGGCTGGCCCAGGAACCAGGCAGAGCACCACTTAGGAGTTCTACTTCCCATACTAAGAAGGGAGCTGAAGAGGCTGGAGATGAGTCTGCAACAGGAGGGCAAGTGGGTCCTGCACTTACTGAGAGGAGTGGAAATGCAGCCCTAGGGGGAAGGCCAAGAGGGAAACTCTAAATTGCCTGAGATTATTCTGCATTGGTTGAAAGTCAACTTCTTACTCTCTTGCTTAGACTTGAACTCCTTCAATATTTCAATGACTCTCTGAGCCTACTACAGCATCTTGCCTGGAAGAGACCCTCACCATTAAATGTTTGCTGGCTGGAACGTGATGAGACACATTTGTCTTATCACCCTGTGGTATCACAACTAATGCCTACTAGAAGGAAAAGGAAGGGGCAGGGTGTGTAAGGGGGTGGGACAGGCCAGAGGCTAGTTGGGGGCAATCTACAGATCCAGATACCATGAGGTTGTCCACTAAAGAAGGAGAGAGGCAAGCTCTGGTCTGGTTATAGGCTGCCTTTCCATCACTAGGGGGACAGCAAATTAAGGGAGTATTGTCCAACAGTAGACTTTTGAACCGGATAGCCATGTCTGTCTATAAAATATGAAGACAAAGGAATGCTATTCTACTTGCTATGGATCAAAACCTGGGCATGAAACTCCACTGAGCAGGTGCTGCTGAGGGGAAGCTGGGATACAGCAGGAGCTCTGAGGCTGGCACCAAGGCACAGAAGGAGGACATGTGAGGTGGAGCTCAGTCACAGGTCACCAAGGGCCAGCACTTGGTGGTAGAGCATTGCTTTAGTAAAGCATTGGGTTACAAATCCAAGAGACCATATTAAGAAAAGGAGACAGGTTTGTGGAAAAGATATAGATAGGAATTACAACAAGGAATGGCTGTTATAAAAAGCAATTATTCTTTCTATTTATCTGGGGTCCCATGATCAATCCTCTAGGATTGCTGTCTCTGCCTAAGAGCTTCTCACTAATTGCTCCTGAATTTGCTTCCTCCTTTCAGATAGGCTTTGCTTTCTCAGTCATGGAATCCTAATCCATGGAATCCTAATTTGCTTTCTCAATCACAGAATCCTCAATTATGGAATCCTAATTACATGTAGGAATGGCTGGACAGAGACTGTCACATCTTAGGGTGGTGGTATAAAGCCAAAGATAAGCCTTCACACTAGGGGCTCAACTCTTCACTCAAGTCACCCTCTGGGTCATGAAAACCTCCATCTCCTACTTGATCACTATCCTTACTCATCACTGCTGCCACCAATAACAGGACACCAGTCACATCACTGGGTAGTCATTCTGCATCTGCATTTCCTAGACTTGCCATCTGGGACTACTTAAAAATAAATATCCTCAGGCCACTCCACTGGACATTCTGGAGTGGGCCCAGGAGCCTCTATCTTTAATGAGCATCCCCCAGGCCATTCTATAATTGAGCAAGCTTAGAAACCACATTGGAGCAATTCTAAAACTTTAGTTAGCATCATAATAACTTGAGTGCTTATTACAGTGCACATTCCTACCCCCACCCCACCCCAAAAAAGATTCTGCCCGGGGGTGGGGCCCTAGAACCTATATTTTAGCAAAGTGACTCTGGTCAAGGGTTCCATGGGCTATGTATAATTTGAGAAATATTACTTTAGAGAGAAACTCCGTGTAGTTTCAGAATCTCTACCGAGAGCCAGTGCAGTCTGGGAGTAGCCCGTTTTCTACTCCATTCTATGATAGGTGGACCAGAGAAGGACTTTGGTTGTTGGGGGAGCCCCAGAGCCATAGGACCCAAACCACTGAACAGGAGAGGCAATGTGCAGAATTATTAAAGGGTATAGGTCACAATGATAAAGGCAGATCTCACACTTCCACATCAACAGTAAAAAAAAAAAAAAAGCTGCATTTACATCAAAAACTAATCTTTGTATATAAATACTATAAAACAAGAAGAAGAATTGCTTACTAACACCTTGAGTTCTTACTATGTGCTAAATGCCTTAATTTGCATTTTGATAAGATAAGTAGTGTAGGAGATCAGCACCAGGCTTGTAGAATAGGCCACCAGCTCTTGAGGGAGGCCCTGGGAGCCAGACAATCTCCTAGATAGCTTGGAGATGTTTGGCTGCCCGAGACAAGCCCTCAAGCAGCTGCAGGTGTTAATGAGATTAAATGGTCGTTAGCAAGCAGGTGTTATACTTTGAACATTCCTGGTGCAGCAGGGTGGGAGTGGAGCTGTGGGGAAAGAGTACCGTAGCAACCATTAAGCACGTGGGTCCCCACACGTTGTATAATGCTTTAATAAAAGGCCACGGCAGACATTGCTCAGGGCTCTACCTGGCATATGGAAGCCCCCTCCTGCAGGCATTTGTACCTTCAAGCTATGTTCCTGGCTGCTTTTATTCATGTGGTGATAGGGAGCCAGAGTGGGCACTGACAAAGCAGCACATCCAAACACATAGCAAATGGCAGAGACTCTTCTCCTACGTAGGTCTTGTTTGAAGTCAAAGCACATGGTCTTATTGGCTGTGGCATATTGTAGCTAGGAACAGGGATTATTTCTGAAGCCAGGAGGAAAGAAATCCATAAATCATGTCATACATCAAGAAAATCACTGACTAGTAAGACAGACCCAAAATTTAATCACAAAATCCTTGTGTGGTAAAAATAAACCTTCCCCATAACTTACCAATTTTGTAAATTCGGATTTTCATAAATTGCATTTTATTAAAATCACACACCTGTATGCCCTTGAGCTCCCTCAAATGTGCAAATAATTGAAAGACACAGAAGTGATGTAAAAGGAAACCAGCTAAGGATCTCAGACTAAATAGTAATAATTTCCCATTCCTGTGGAAACGCTGCCACTGAAATAAATCGGAAAGCTGCTTGCTCTATAAATGGGCGTCCTCTGCTTTGGCCAACAGCACATTTCTGGAGCCCTCCTGCTGTTTGCCCATGCAGCCCGGCTGTATCCACATGTGGAGCAGACCAGTCATCAGTGGCCTCCAAGCATCCCAGAGCTGGCAGGGCTCCGCCCTGTGTTCCCCATCCTCTGCCCAGTTCTGATTCTGGCCCTGCTGTTTCAGTGTTTAGCCATGAGCACTGTGAAGATAAATGCCTGCAGATTTCTTTGCGTCTTCAGAGAAAACAAGTCTGGTATACACACAGCACTATAGAAAGAATCAGTAGCATTAAATTACATCTATTGCAATTAAAGTGTTATGGACTAAAGAAAAAGATAGCATCCTATATTCTAACCAGCATGAAATTGGAAAAAAATAACTACCAAATACAGGCAGTCCCTGAGTTGTAAGCATCCAACTTAATGAATTGCAGTAAGTCCCGACTGACAAACACCCCATTGATGTATGACTTGTGCTTACAAACAGAGGCTATTACAGGTAATAGGTGAATATACTTGTTCCAACTTACATACACATTCAAATTAAGAACAAAACTATAGAACCTATCTTATTCGTAACCTGGAGACTGCCCCGTACCTTTCACCCTTCTCTTTGCTTGGATATATTTAAAATGTTAAGTTTTTCCTCTTGGGGGGAAAAACACAATCAGGTTCAAGAAGGGAGGAAGTGGGCATGTGGCAAGGGGCTCAGTAAGTATAGTGTAGTGGTATATAGCATTCCTCCTTGGTGAAGGACTCAAATACAACTCAAACTTTCCCTAAGTAATGCAAACAATGTAACATAATTGCGTGTACCCTTATTAATCAAAAATAAAAAACAAAGAAGATGAAATGTTAAGTTGTAGGCAGTGTGGTGGCTCACTCTTGTAATCTGGGAGTCTGAGGCAGGAGTATTCTGTGAGTTCAAGAGCTTGAGACCAACCCAAGCAAGAGTGGAACGTTGTCTATACTGAAAACAGAAAAATTAGCTAAGCATTGTGGTGGGCACTTATAGTCCCAAATACTTGGGAGGCTAAGGCAGGAGGATTGTTTGAATCCAGGAGTTTGAGGTTGCTATGAGCTATGCTGACCCACAGCAGGTTAGCCTGAGCCACAGAGTAAGACTCTGTCTCAAAAAAATAATAAAATGAAATGAAATAAAATGTTAAGCTGTGGGAAAAATAATTTGATTGGTAAGAGCAAAAGTTTCTTTCTATACATGACTATTTATTTCCTCTGTACTACATAAACCAAACAGTTGCATTTAGAGCCAATATATAAAATTCCACTATAATTAAAGACATTGCTAACCTGCCATTTTTTGGTACCATTTTGACTCTCTGAAAGGTAACAGAAAAGATAGTTTTCATGTATTTGATTATAAAGAGATGGTATTCTATGAGGTTAGGCGAAAGCTGTATTGAAACCCTATACCTGCTTGCAAATAGAATTTTAACGGGCAATTTGGCTTCTAGGTAGTGCATTATGCCTTATAAAATAAATTAATCTTTTTTCTTTCATAAAGAACACAAGGCTACTGTCAGTGCCAAGTCTGTTCCCCAGAATTGCCTGGCAGTATGCCCAGATGTTCCAACAGCCTTACTGCAGAAACTTTCCAACCTATTTTCTAGGTGGCACTTTTTTCTTCTTCTTCCAGTTTAACAGATACATTATGTCCCACCCTTCCTGGTATTATTGGTCAATAGTATTTTCAATTCACCCTTAATGTCTTACTTCCCCAAACTTGAGCTCTTTCTACGACTGACTCTTATTCTCTTCAAGCCCACATGGTTTTGTTAGTCAGTGAAACAAACTAAACTCTCATGGATTCAGATTTAACTTCAAAGGGGTTCCCCAAGCCATCAACTAAGTCAAGATGTTACTAGATATTCCATGAGATAAGGGTTCTGTTGTTAAATAAACAGCAGATGCTGCAAACTCTCTACATTTTCCATATACAAATTTATAATGCCCATTAGCTGAGAAAAAACGTGAAGAAATTGAGCAGTACATATGTTTAATTCAAAATTATTTTAACTACAAAATTCTTCCTCTCTGCCACTTTCTGTTGTTCTCTCTCCCTCTTTTGTCTTATCAGGTCTTTGAAATATAATAATAACCATAATAATGATAAGAGCTAAATAGCTATTTATATTCCTTTAGTGATTATCCTAGAAATTTTAACACATATTATTAATAGTTTAATGTTTCTAGATTATCCTAGAAATTTTAACTCATATTATTAATAGTTTAATGTTAATAGTATTACATTCCTCTAAATCATGTAAGAATCTTAAAATGCTGTCATGACAACCACTACATACTCAAAGTTATGTGTTACCCTCTCTTGTTATTTTAGCCTCCCAAATTAGACATTAATTTTATCATTGTACACAATTGACATTTATGCATTCCATTTTCATGTATTACAAATCTTCCTTTTGACATGAAGTAACTTTGTTAGTTCTTTTTGAAAATGTGTCAATAGTAAATTTTCTTGTATTACTGTCTAAAAATGTCATTATTTTTGAAAGATTGTATTGCTGAAGATAGAGTTCTGGGTTAAAAGTTATTTTCTTTCAGTACTTTGGGAATTTATTTTCTACTCTTCTGATTTCCATTGTGGTTGCTGAGAAGTCAGCTACCAGTCATTGCAGGCAGCTTTTGGTTTGTTTGTTTTTTCAGTTTGCCTGTTTCTATTATCATCTCCACCTCTTTATTGTTCTAAATTTGTCACTCTGTTGTGTATTTCTTTTCACTTATGGTGCATGAGTCTTTGGGCAACTTCCTTAATCTGTATTTTGGTGTTCTTAACTCCTGGAAAACATTCAGTCATTATGTCTTTTAATATTCATCTCCCTCATCCTTATTACTTCTTATAACTAAGATTATGTGTATTTTGAACCTACCCACTCTGTTCTCCGTGTTTATTCATCTCATTTTCATATTTCTCATATATATGAAGATATATATATCAAGAAACAATTAGTGACTTGGAAGGTAATCTTCTTCAACTTTACCTTCCAAGTCACTAATTGTTTCTTTAACTATGTTTAATATAATGTTAAATCCATCCCTCCGATTCTACTTTCACTTGTTATAATTTTCATTTCTGGTGATTCTTTCTGCAGCTCCTTTTCCTATGTATTCCTTTATATATATTAATTTAACTTATACATATTTATTTTATATTATATATTTGGTATCTGAAAATTCTAATAACCCAAGTCTTTGCAGGTTTGATTCTGGGGTTTGCTGTTTTTGCTGATTTTATTTCATGGCTATGTTTGCCATGCTTGCAGTAACATATATGGAAAGTTGATATATGACAAAGTAGCATTACAGACAGTGGGCAAAAGATGGTCTCATTAATAAAAGATGCATAATAATACAGAAAAATAATCTTTTCTTTATGGGACTACACAAGGAAAATATATCTAATCATGTCTAATTTTTGGTGAAAAGGGACTATAAGAAAGCTAACTTGGAAAGTTGTCCTTCTTACATTAAGATCAATACACTGGCTTCAGGATAAGTATGAGCTCTAGGGGGTATTTGAAAAGATTACAAGTCTGTATATAAAAAGTGTAAAAAATTAGTAATTACATATGTAAAAAAATTTTCAACCATTTTTCAGTCATTATAATTGGGGGTGGTAGCAATAGAATTGCTTTTCTGTGACTGCAATGTTTGCCATATTAGATAAAGAAAATGAATAATTACGAGATGTTCTAATTGAATTTTCCCTTTTTTTTCTTAAGAATCAGGATTCTTGGTATAAAAGAAACTAATATGGAAGAAGTTAAGTAAAATCCCCTATTTCTGAATTTAATTAGAAATACCAGAATAAAGAGTATAAACTCACAACATATTCTGTTTATTTATCTACCTATTCATTCATCCACTGAAAAGTTATAGAAGCCACGACCAATCAGTACCACTGGGCATGTCTGTACTCTTGAAATACTATTTCTTTTCTTTCTTTCTTTCTTTTCTTTTTTTTTTTTTTTTGTTTAGGGTGGGAATTTTTTTTTTTTTATTGTTAAATCATAGCTGCGTACATTAGTGCAATCGCCTGTACCCATTCTAAGATGCACCATAGATGTGGCCCCACCCATTACCCTCCCTTTGAAATACTATTTCATATTAAAACAAATCAACATTGTTGAAGAAATGCTGCCTCTAGATATGGAGCAGGAAATGAACGAGATGCATCTGGAGCATCTTGACAGGCCAGATATCAAGGAAACTGTTAAAGACCACTAGAGTAGTGTCCAAAGGATTCACAAGCCAACTTAATGAGGCTCCCACCTGCTCTGTTCTGTTCTATTCTATTCTATTCTCACTTTTTACTGACAAAGACAGGACAATTTGAGCTTTAACAAGGATAAGAATTGCAATAATATATTTAAAAACCCTAATTGGATGATAAGAAACTATTGTTTTGAAAATGTTAAATAAAAAGAAAAAAAAATCATGAAACACTTATGCTTGCTTTCCTTTAAGAACTGTGTCATTGCTAAACCAAATAGTAGATGAGAAGAAATTCCTCTTTATAAAATTATTTCACCCAATAAAATTATAGATCAGAATATCATCATTTTGTTAACATCATCAGAAAGTAATTACCAGATATTTTGCACCCATTGGTGAAAGAACATGCCATCATTTGATACCAAATTTGATTTTGACAAAGTCCCTGGATCCAGCTTCCAGTTTCCAAGAAATATATGATCATCACATTGAACTGCACCATGAGGAGGCAAGCATCTAAGTCCAAACTTAAAGCACATGTCAAGTTTTAGAAAGGGATCATACAGTGTGGGTATTCTGGTATCTTGTTTCTTTCATTCAGGGTAATGTTTTACAGCTGCATCTATGTTGCTATATTCATCCATAGTTCATTCCTGTTTGTAACTGAGTAGTATTCCACTGTATGAGGGCTGACAATTAACTCATGAACTCATCCTGAAAAAAAGTGCTGCATACCTCATTGCTGAATATCACTATGGTCACCTTCAAAGTGCTCCCTTTGGGAAGCTGTGCACCAATGGAATTGCCTAGCCCACTCTTCAAGGCAATTTTGGAACTCTTTCTGGAATGGTCATCAGAGTTGTATTATCATAGATGTCCTGAATGTCATCAAATATCTTTCTTTCAATATTTCCTTTATCTTCAGGGAAAAAAGTCATTGGGGGCCAGATGAAGTGAGTAGGGTGTTCTGATACAGTTATTTGTTTGTTGGCTATAAACTCCCTCAAAGACAGTGCTGCATGAGCTGGTGGACTGTTGTGATTGATGTAAGAGCCATTAGTTATTGGTGAAAAATTCAGGTCATTTTCAGGCGGTGCCTGTGGCTCAGTGAGTAGGGCGCTGGCCCCATATACTGAGGGTTAGTGGGTTCAAACCTGGCCCCAGCTGAACTACAACAAAAAAATAGTTAGGCGTTGTGGTGGGTGCCTATAGTCCCAGCTACTCGGGAGGCTGAGGCAAGAGAATCACCTAACCCCAGGAACTGGAGGTTGCAGTGAGCTGTGTGATGCCACATCACTCTACTGAGGGTGATAAAGTAAGACTCTGTCTCTACCAAAAAAAAAAAAAAAAAAAAAAATTCAGGTCACTTTCATCTAACTTTTTTTTTCATCTAATTTTTTTACACAGCTTTTAAAAATACTTCAAAATAGTAAACTTGGGTGATTATTTGTTGAGTTGGTACAAATTAATAATGAACAAGCTCTCTGATATCAAAAAAGGTTAGCAATATCATTTTAACTCTTGATTTGGGCTGATGGAATGTTTTTGGTTGTGGAGAATTAGCTGACTTCCATTGTGCACTGGGACACTTTGTCTCAGGGTCATATTGGCACACCCATGTTTCATCACCAATGGTAACAGGGCCCCAAACATGGGATCTTCAGTTACATCTGCCATATCTTTCTGTGGGGGGGTTGATCTACTCTGGTTATTCATGTTACCAGAGTTTTTCTGCTGATTCTGCCCCATGATTATTTTACACCGTTTGACTTTTCCCCTGGAGCTTTGCCGAGGACCCATACAGGGCTAGGGCCTGAGAAACTGGGGACCTGTTTGGTGTGGTGGGGTTAAGTGGCTCTGTCTTGTTTTCAGCTGGTCTCTGTCCGATCCTAGTGAAATAGTTACTCTGGGTTGAAGTCTCAGCTGTGGAGAAATACCAGCAGTTAAGTCACTCCGCCCCCCACAGGCAACAATTGGAAAAGGAAGATCAAACCTTCCTACAACCACACACCCAGGGCACCACTTGGATAGCCCTGGGAATTTCCTGGCTCTGCACGTGTGTTTTCTAGTCCCCATCTCCCCCACCCCCACCCAGGCTGGTACTGCCTCAGGCAAACCCTTTACTCACTGGCCTGCATTTCCATCCCAGATCTATTCCATGGGTGGTTGCCACCTGAGAAGATGCCCAGTCTCCTCTGGTTGCCCAGAGAGGCAGGGGGTGTGACTCCAGAATATCCAGGGGTGAGCCCTATTGTTGCCAGAAACGGTTGCTGCTCTGTGCCTCAGGGCACCGCCGCTCTGGCATGGTTCCCTTTCAGCCGACTGTCCTCTCCTCACTCCTGAGCCACAAAATCAGCACTGACCAGCTGCAGACAAGGCCCTGTCCACGCCTCTTGAGAAATCACCCAAGAATCTGGACTCCTGGGGGACAGGCCTCCAGACCCCAAAGTGAGAGTGGAGGGGAGTGCTGGGAGCTCAGAATTGCAGGTAGAGAATATATACAGTTTTACACAGTTTTATGCCTGGCAAGAGAGCACCATGGCACCCTAGTAGGGAAAGTAGGTTCAGTTTTTAGAGGGTCTTTCCCGTGGAGTATAATGGGAGGACTTTTGAACTCTGCTTGTTTGTTTATGGGGTACTCTGAGCCATTCTCCTGGGGAAGGGGACTCCCATCCACTTGGTGATGGATTTTGTACTTTTGTTTGTATCCTTGGGGTCGCAGCTCACCTCAGCAGGGTCGATGTGCATTCTTTAACCTTCTCTCTTGGCACAGCTCTAATCCACCAGGTTACTTGCTAAATTTCTGTCCTTTAACTCTCCTTCTGTAAGGGAGCCTCTGTGGAAAGCTGGCTTCAGTCAGCCATCTTGTCTCCTTCCCCTCTTCCTTCTTTATGTACAAGGAAGGTCCTGAGTCTCTTTCTATTGATTGTCTTTTCTCCTGATTAGAGGCTATTCTATTAGAGGTATTTCTTCCTATGTTATATCTAGTAAAATAAGAAGTCACTGTCTGTCTATGGACATTTTAAATCTTACGTTGTTAACTATCTGGATTTTGTTGTGTTCTTTTACAAAATGGTTGGGCTTTGTATGGGTGGACAATTAAGTCACTGTCAGATCAAAGTGATGGTCTTGAGCTGCAGTCCTCAACTCTCTGGGACTGGTCTATGACTTATTGGGAACCTGGCTATACAGCATCACCGCCTGAGTTCTGCCTCCTGTCACGTCCTTCTCTCTGGCCTCCACACACTACCATCTAGTCCAGGGGTGGCGAACACGCAGCTCTCGAGCCGCATGCGGCTCTGGGCCAAAATGAATGCGGCTCTTTGCCTCTTATCATTATTTTGTATACTGTGGCTCTTTGCCAAGTTTGGATTTTGTTATGCTGCTTCTGAGGAGGGACCTCTGAGGAGAGATCTCTGAGCGCATAGTCCCGCCCCCAGGGGGGAAACAC
>CAUYPK010089222.1:0-10736 GCA_963574355.1 Loris lydekkerianus | reverse complement strand
ATATAATTCTCTCAATTGATGCAGAAAAAACTTGATAATATTCTTCATAACTTCATGATGAGAACACTTAAGATGTGCTTGAATTTTGGCATGTCGACATAACAGAATACTCCTCAAACTTTAGAAATGATAAAGTAAATGAATATTTATTAGCATGGAAAAGTAGTTATAATGTAGTAAGTAAAATAGCAAATTCTACAATAATATGTATTATATGATTTCATTTATATTTTAAAATATATGTGTATACAGTATGTATTGTGTATGTGAATATATATTATTAGATATAAAATTCTGACAGTATTTAACATGTTTCTCTTGGGGGTACCATTGTAACCAGGCTACAATGTTTGCATTTATTCGGTAGAGTCCCTCTTTTAACATGTTTTTTAACTCTTTAAATTACACTCTTTAACATGGATGTTTTTATTTTCTTCTTTTTGGTTTTCTGTACTTTATATGATAAAAGAGTTTACTTCATGTTTTTATATTTTAAAATGTTTATTTTTAGCTGTTTCTTTTAAAAAACAACATCTCTATAGCAGTTTCTACAACTGCCATTCCTGGCTATTCCTAATTCAATGGGACCCCTTTCTTGCAGGTGAATAATCTCACCATTTTTATACCTGAGTCCAACTAAGGAGTCAGTCCTTCACCCTCTCTGGCATTTTAAAATCACTAGACACAGGAGAATCACTTGACTCCAAGAATTTGAGACCAAACTGGGCAACATAGAAAGACCTTGTCTCCCAAAAAAAAAATTTTTTAAGAAAAAATAAAATCAGATAAAACAAAACAGGTCTAAAATTATTTAGGTGGGTGTGTCCACAGTGTCATAACAATGCTGCTCTGTGAATGACAGGAGATTTTGAGACTTAAAAGTATAGCAAGTCATTTCCCAGCACTTCTCATGGGCCCAGCTTAGGCAGTCGAAGCAAAAAATGTTTTAAAATGACTGAGTCTCCCAAATTCCCTGTAGGTTCCTGGCCTCCCAGAAACCCAAGCGATTTCCACGCTGGGGGACCCACTCCTGCTAAGCCTCACAGTCCTTGGGCCCCCGGGGGCCTCCCCTCCTCTGGCTCTTGCTCTAACAGGCAGAGACTGCCATCTTCCTTTCCTGCCAGCACTTCATCTCACGACTGAAGTGAGTTTCTCAACCAAAAGTCTCTGCCGACGTTTTAGCTAAGGCATCAGAAACTAGTCGGTGAGGACATCTGTGGCTAATAAAGGAAGCTATCATATCAGTTGAGAACAGGATGACAGCCCTCAAGGAGGCCATGGACCAGTCCAAACAGAAAAGGACATACATGTGACCCATCTTAGGAACACTTACCTGTACACAAGCACAAAATGGTGCAGAATAGACTGGACTTTCTAAATGCAAGGGAGATGACATAAAGGTGGGGCTGGATCAATACCAAAAAGCTTCAAGTGAGGGCACTGAAACCAGCCTTATGTTCACAAGGTTCTTACATGGAGCAATTTCAGGAAAACCAGGATATGCACCCCAAAGTCCCCATTGTCTAGATACTGACTGTCAACTTTCCCAGAGAAATAATAATTCTTCTGAGTTGAATAGTGACTTAGGAGGTCACTATTAAATTGGAAATGTTCATCGAGGGGGTTAATATATTTGGCTATCTGCCTTTCGCTATTACCAATTTTATTATTAAATGATTAGATGAAGTTGACCTAGCTGGTGCAGAGGGGGAGGAACCCAGACAGGAGCATCTTGATGGAAAGAGGGTAAGCTGAGAACATGGGACGTGCTCAGGGCAGAACAGCAAAAAGGCAGAAAGAGGGCTTGGGACTCAGAGCAGGGGGAGAAGCCGAAAGACCAATGATGCCTGGACAACGGGGTCATCCATCGCTGGGCAAAGAGGAAAGGAGAGGAAAAGCATGCCCCAGCCTGCGGGAGGCATTCGGAGTTCACAGGGCACTTGTTGGCCACCCCAATTAAAGGCTTTCTGCTCCCTGTCTTGCCTTCCTGTGGTTTTCCCAGACAGAAGTGGCTTTGTTCCTGGTGAGCACCGGGGCCCGGAGGCAGCTGTGAGTGTGTGCACTTCCTGGTTGCAGCCTTTCTCCTCTGAATGCCTCGCTGGGACCTCTTGGTCCAGAGCCTTTTATCTCCCGTGTTTCATCTGATTCTCACTGAGTATATTCTGTAATTTGCTTTGTCAACTGCCGCTCCCAAGGAATCATTTCCTCTTGATCTTTCCTTCTTCAATCCCTTTTTTTGTTCTGTCTGAAACATAATTTTTAATTAATGTATTAGCTCAAAATTTTACCAAAGTTCAAAAGTCAAATACTCTAAAAAATGTTTAATCACTAAAAGGAGAAGTTCCTTGGCCTTTCCCACCCCACCCAGATGCAACTGTATTCATCTTTTTTATTTTTTTCCTCCAATTTATTCCAACTCTTTCTATATAATATAAATACTCTGTTACCAATTGAGCCATTGATTTGGGACATTATCTATTGACGTCTCATGGCAGAGGAAGAGGATAGTAGCTCTTTCAAATACATTTCACCTTCTTCATCCTCCCAACTGGTTACATCATATTTTTGAGGTTAATCCATTTTGAGTATTTTATGATTACGATTAAGTAATACTGTAGTCTACAACTACAGGAGTAGCTACGATTATACCAGTATACTGTGATTAACTATATTCTTGCGAAATTGTCTTTCCTAGAGTTAATGATTACTACTTTTTTTTTTTTTTTATTTGCTTAGTTTAAAAATATGTATGCTTCATGAAGCAGTGTGACCCTTCTGGACAAGGGCGATTGTGATCTTCCGTATCTCTCTTCAGCTGTGGTAGATGTGCCACCAAAGTAAGTGCTTCCAAGCTACACTAAACCTTTTTTTCTTCTCTCTTTTTTTTTTTTTTTTTTGAAACAGAGTCTCATTCTGTCACCCTGGGTACAGTGCCATGACATCATCATAGGTCACAGCGACCTCAAACTCCTGGGCTCAAGCTATGCACAGGTCTCAGCTTCCTGAGTAGCTGGGACTATAGGTGTCTACCACAACTCTCGGCTAGTTTTTTCTATTTTTAGTAGAGACAGGGTCTCATTCCTGCTGAGGCTGTTCTAGAGCTCCTGAGCTGAAGCAATCCACCTGCCTCAGCCTCACAGAGTGCTAGCATTATAGGTGTGAGCCACCACGCCCAGCCTTCTGTACTGAATTTTGATAGCTGTTTCTCTTTCCTTAAAAACTCCATAAAACTACTGGTCCTATTTGATGATAAAAATTACCCCCAGCTCCCAGCACCAACACTAAGCCCTACACATAACTGAGCTCCATAAATATTCTATTAATAATTTGGTTTATTGTCCATGGTCTTGTGCAGCGTGTGGCTCTCACCAATACCTTTGCATATTTTTCAACAAAGCAAAGTTTACTCAGCAAAGTTGACACAAGCCTATCAGGATGTACACATATCATCTGCAGTGGAGCGAGGCTTTTCCACTGGCACTCAACACATTCTTGTAGGAGGTGACTAAGCCCAGCACCTCATAAGACCTGTATTCACCCTATCCTTCTGTTTCCCTTAGAATATATACTCACTTTAGTGGTAGCCAACATTTACTGAATATCAGTCACTATTCCAAAATCCCGGCTTATACTGACTCATTTGGTCCTCACAACTGCCCTCAGATGCTGAGAATATTTCTCAAAGGAGGAAGGAATCACAGGGATAAAATGTTAATAAAATTGGGTCATTTTCTGATGTATCAGTCAGTTGTGAAATAAGTTTGGCTGTCCAAGACAATACTTAGAAAATATTGGCTTGAACAAGTAAAGGCTTTTTTTTCTCTGCAGCAAAAACTCCACCAGAAGGAATTCCAGGGCTGGCACACATACCCTGCAGTGCCCTCAGAATCCCAGGATTTCCACTTAGGCATCTTTCGTATGTCTTCATGCCTGCAGCTTCACGGTCAAGAGGGCAACCCTATCTCCATCATCACTTTTGCCATCCAGGCAGGAAGAGCGGGAAGGGCAAAGCTTAAACATGGTTGCTGGATAAGTATGCCTCCTTCAGCAAGAAAGCAATACTCTTCCTGGATGCCTGGTCTCTTTGGCCTGAATGAGGTCAGATGGTTATTCCTTTCCCTTACAAAGAAATTCAGACAGTGTAGGAGATTTTTTAGGTAAGGCACATTGCCATCCCAAATAGATTTGATTTCTTATGTATAGGCTAGCTGCAATGTTTTAAATATTAAATGTGTTAATATGTGGGTTAACAATATCAAAATATTATAGAAATGAGAACAAAATTACATGTCATAGAAATGGGTAGAATTGGGCCTTTTTTTTTTTTCTTTTTTTTTTTTTGAGTCTCACTCTGTCACTGTGGGTTGAGTGCTATGGCATCATCATAGCTCACAGCAACCTCAAACTCTCGGGCTCAAGCAATCCTCTTGCCTATACCTCCTGAGTAGCTGGGACTACTGGTGCCTACCACAACACCTGGCTAGTTTTTCTATTTTTAGTAAAGACAAGGTCTCACTCTTGCTCAGACTGGTCTCGAACTCCTGACCTCACCTCAAACAATCCACTGGTCTCAGCCTCCAAGAATGCTAGCTGTGAGCCACTGTGCCGACCTCAAATTGGGACTATTTTTATTTCAGAGTTATCACATTGTAAAGATATTTTTAGACCACCATTGTACTACAGGTGTAGATCCAGTTTCTCACATATAATCATATTTGTTACAATGGGGTTTTTTGTGTGTGCACTGAGAGATCACCAGATATTTTGTACTAACACAATTTCTGAAAAAGATCTTACAAATCCTCATTATCCAAAAAGATTTGAAATCTGTAAGTGTATCTAAACCCTCACATACACAAAGACAAAAACAAAGTAGTTCCAAGCAGTTGGCATCCAGTAAGTAAAGAACATTCAGTAATAATCAGGATTAATTTTGACGAAAATGGTACTGTTGGGATTTTAGAAAGAATAAATAACATAATGAAATATTTGCAGTATTTTTACATTATGCAAAGGGAATTGTTTTCTCCCTTCAAGATGTGAATATCTGTTACATACATATTAAAAATAATTCTTGTAATTACAGTGGGGAGGAAAGCTTCAAATACTCAAATTAAGTTTATTTCTTCTATCCAAACCCCTCTTTATCTAGGAGTGGAGCTAGAATTCCTACAACTTCTCAAAATTGGTATGTAAGAACTGGTCAGAGAAATCATTTTTGCTGCCCTTGTGATGTAATATAACTGCTTTTCCTACAGAAAGCAACTTAATAGAGATATGCAAATATTAATTTACACTTTTAAAATAAAACTGGACAGCTAAAAATAGGCAATGAGTTTCATAGAAAATAGTTGTATTGTACTCCTCATCTGAACTTTTGTAGGGGAGGTTGGTTTTCACAGGAATGTGGTTTTAGGAAGAACTTAAGGTATTTATTTTCTGTGCTACAACCATCTCCGTCGGAAATGCCTTCTCTGCCTTGCTATTATTAATAATTTCTCCCTTCTTCAAGGCCACACCCACACAGCCTTCTTTGATACACTATGTCCATCTCTCTCTCCCCCCCAAATTTGATTGAATTCATTGTAAAATAACTTCTGTGTGGAGTGACCTTATAATTTATCAGACAAACCAGGACTATTTTGAGAATGAAGGGAGGCACTATTCAATATTTTGTCAGTTCAACAGGAGCAAATCAGGAATGTCCCCAGCAACCCAATGCCCTACATATTTCATCCAGGAACCTCTGACATCCATCCAGGATATATTCCCTTAACTTCCAGAAGGCCAATGTCAGGGAAGCAGGTTCGGATTCCTGGCTCTCTCCTAAAGTCCATTTGCATTCTAATACATATGTCTGGACACCACCTAAACACTGCAAGAAAATTGTCTTTTGAGTCTTCTCTCATTTGATGGTCACTTTTTCACTACAAAATGATACCTTTAAAGACTTTACATGATGTCAGGGTGTAGGCTGGACAGTCTGCCAGGTTTACAAACCAGTGAAGGGACAGGCGTCCTCTCTGCAGCAGCCTCAGCACACACATGCGGTTAAAATCCCCCTCTCTGAAAAGTGCCAGATGGGTGCGGTAAGCATCTCCCTTGTCCCTTCTCACAAGGTAAAGCACGAATATTGAACACAGAGTAATCAATCATATATAGCTTGGACCTTCATTAAAGTTCAAGACTCTGGGGCTTCAATGAAGTCCTTTTTAAGCATTTAAGCTGCTATGAAAAAGCCATAGACTAGTCTCCAAGAATTCCAGTGGTCCATTTCCCCAGAGAAATAGAACGGTTCTCTTCCATCCACACATCTAATATTTCAGACTGTTGGCAAAACCCTGTTCTTTTCCTCCCCACCAAATTTCCGGAAAACTTCTCTACACTCCACTTCCTGTGCATTTCCCATTCTCCGTCTTCCGGCATCTTAAACTGTTCTGACAAAAGGCAACAATACGCTCCTCCTTTTCAGACTTAATTATATCTGAACTCTTCCCCCTGACCATTTCCTCTTCACTAAATGTTTTCTTCCTTTGGCCTCAAGTTCACACTCTCCTTTGCTGACCTCTCTCCCTTCACGCTCTGTGTCCCCAAGACTCTGTTCTGGACTCTTTCCTCCCCACCCTCACATTCTTCCTTGGCAAGCACATTGACCTCTACGGCTTCACTCAATACTCCACTGAGCAACAATCGTGTGTTCTAAAGCTTCTCATCAGTTCTAGTTTATTTTTTCTGTAGAAGTTATTTTTGTTAGGCAATGAAATGTGACTTAATTTTAGAATTTTGTGGGATTTTTCACATTCATATTCAGATCTTTCTTTTGTGGCCTGCCACACCATTCTCTGTGTAGGGAATTTGGGTTAAGTAAATATGTTTGAGTTCAAATCTCAACTCCCTCACTCACTAGTGTAAGTTTGGGTGAGCTGTATAACCTTTTTATGCCTCAATTTTGTTCTGCTGTACAGTGGGGTAAATCTTACCTCATGTAGTTATTGGGAAGATTCCATGAGCTAAACTATATGTGAAGCAGTTGGAATAGTGCTGGATACAGAGTAAGTCCTATATCCATGTTAGCTATTATTATTTTATATGGTCAACTTATTTATATACTGTAGACTGTCATGTCTCACTGTAAGATCTGTCCTCGTTTCTGAGCGTTAAGCTGCCTAATCTCATGGAGGTTTTATGGTACTTTAGTAGCAACATGTCCAATCCTTGAACTTGTCATTTTTTTCCCCAATAGACCTCTTCCTCAACTCTCTGTTTGCAGGAGTTGCATCATTTATCACTCTCTACCCAGCTATGAAATATCACTGTTACTTTTAACTCACCCACCTTCCATCCATCTAATTGATCACACTCTTGCTTCTATAGTTCAAATGTCTTCATTTGGACCCATTGCTTCATTACCAGTATCACTCATCTTCTCTCAATTGACCCCCCCCCCTTTTTTTTTTTTTTGGCCGGGGCTGGGCTTGAACCCACCACCTCCAGAGTATGGAGCTGGTGCCCTACTCCTTTGAGCCACAGGCTCCACCCACCCCACCCCCACCCCCAGTTCCTTTTCTAATTCAATCTGTTTCTATGACACAAGTCTGGTTGCATCATTCCATTGTTTAATAGTCTTTCTGGTCACTCCATTGTTTGTAGCAGTGCCGGCCAACAGAACATATTGCAATAATGAAAATTTCTTTATCTGTGATCTTCAGTATGCATGCCAACAGCCACATGAGGCTATAGAACACTAGAAATAGGAGTAGTGCAACTGAGCAAATAAATGTTTAATTATGTCTAATTATAATTACCTGAACTATGAATAGCCTCATCTGACCTATGGGTATCATCTTGGACCAGCACAGCTAAAAGGGTAGAGCCCACCCAACCTGGCCTGGAAAACCCCACATTATCCAGCCCCTAACCTCTGCCTCCATATCTTTTTATACATTCTTATATATATTATATATATTATATATTCTTATTTTATCCCTCCTTATATTTTTATACATTCACACAAAGGGTATATGTTGTACCCTTTGACTAAAAGTCCTTTCTCACCTTCTCTCTTCAGCTATGAAAACCAAGGTCAAATGTCATCTCCTCTCAGAAGTCTTTTGACGTCCCCTACAGAGATACACAGATTTACTTTTTTATTTATTTATTTTTTTACTGAGAGCCCCACTTTGTGGCCCTTGGTAGAGTACCGTGGCATCATAGCTCACAGCAATCTCAAACTCTTAGACTCAAGTGATTCCCTTGCCTCAGCCTCCCAAGTAGCTGGGACTACCAGCACCTGCCACAACACCTGGCTTTTTTTTTTTTTTTCTTTTTTTTACAAATGGCTCAGGCTGGTCTCAAACTCTGAGCTCAGAGCAATCCACCCACCTCAGCCTTCCAGAGTGCTAGGATTACAGATGTGAGCCACCATGCCCGGCCCAGATTAACTTTTTTTATATGCTCCCCTGCCTTGTGATACTTAATGCCACATTATTTTAATTATTCCTTTGTCTTTTCCCAAGCCAATTACAATCTCCTGTAGAGAATTCCCCAGCTCAGTGTCTTGAACTTAACTAAACATTTGTTGAATGCAAAGTGAATAAAATGAAACACAGAAAACTAATTTTGATCAATAACTAATATCTTGCATGGCCCCTGAGCAAGGATGACGTGCAAATTCATGAAGCATTCCATATTTTTAAAAAGAAAAATATACTGGAAACCCACAGATGAATAGCTGGGGCCGTTGATCTCTAATATTCAATGTTATTTAATTACCTTTATTTAGGCAGGATCTAACATTATTGCCCAGGCTGGAGTACAGTGGCCCGATAACCGCAGCTTTGAACTCTTGGCTCAGGCAATCCTCTGACTTCAGGCTCCCTAAAAGCTATGACTAAAGGAACATTCCCCATACCCAGCTAACGTACGTGTGTGTGTGTGTGTGTGTGTGTGTGTGTGTTGAGACAGGGGCTCACTGTGTTGCCTTGGCTGGCCTTGACCTCCTGGCTCAATTGATGCCCCTGCCTCAATGTCCCAAAGCGCTAAGAAGTACTAGGATTACAGACATGAGCTAACAGTTCCAGCTCCAATGTACACCTGTTTGATGTGTTTCCTGTTAAGAACATTCTTTTTATTCTTGAATAAAAGCTTACAAGACAAAAAAAATAATAACTAATACCTCCACTTCAACTTGTATTAGCAATCTCATGTTTTTGTCATCTTTATTTCCAATCATTGGTGTGATTATCTGTCAAAAATACCAGTTAAAACATACAATTTTTAAATGAGTTGGCCAAAGACTTGTGCTAGTCATTCTAAATCTGTATTCTTTTTTTTTTTTTTTATTAAATCATAGCTGTGTACATTAACGCAATCAGGGGGTACAATGTGCTGGTTGTATATACAATTTGAAATACTTTCATCAAACTTGTTAACATAGCCTTCATGACATTTTCTTAGTTATTGTGTTAAGACATTTCTATTCTACATTTAGTAAATTTCACATGTACCCTTGTAAGATGCACTGTAGGTGTGGTCCCACCAATTACCCTCCCTCCACCCATCCTTCCCCCTCCCGTCCCCTGCCGCTTCCTTCCCCCGTCTTGGGCGATAATTGGGTTATAACTTTCATATGAAAGCTATAAATTAGTTTCATAGTAGGGCTGAGCACATTGAATACTTTTTCTTCCATTCTTGAGATACTTTGCTAAGAAGAATATGTTCCAGCTCCATCCATGTAAACTAGAGAGAGGTAAAGTCTCCATCTTTCTTTAAGGCTGCATAATATTCCATGGTATATATGTACCACAATTTGCTAGTCCATTCGTGGGTCTATGGGCACTTGGGCTTCTTCCATGACTTAGCAATTATGAATTGGGCTACAATAAACGTTCAGGTACAAATATCTTTGTTATAATGTGATTTTTGGTCTTCTGGATATATACCTATTAAAGGAAGTGTAGGGTCGAATGGCAAATCTATTTTTAGGTCTTCAAGTGTTCTCCAAACATCTTTCCAAAAGGAATGTATTAATTTGCATTCCCACAAGCAGTGTAGAAGTGTTCCCTTTTCTCCACATCCATGCCCACATCTCTTGTTTTGGGATTTTGTGATGTGTGCTAATCTTACTGGAGTTAAATGATATCTCAAAGTAGTTTTTATTTGCATTTCTCTGATGATTAAGGATGATGAGCATTTTTTCATATGTCTGTAGGCCATGTGCCTGTCTTCTTCAGAGAAGTTTCTCTTCAAGTCCCTTGCCCACTCTGAGATGGGATCACTTGTTCTTTTCTTGCTAATACATTTGAGTTCTCTGTGGATTCTTTGTTGGAGACATAACCTGCAAATATCTTCTCCCATTCTTAGGGCTGTCTGCTTGCTTTACTTACTGTGTTCTTGGCTGTGCAGAAGCTTTTTCGTTTGATCAGGTCCCAGAAGTGTATTTTTGTTGTTGCTTCAATTGCCCAGGGGGTCCTCCTCATAAAATATTTGCCCAGGCCGATTTCTTCAAGTGTTTTCCCTGCACTTTCTTCTAATATTTTTATAGTTTCATGTCTTAAGTTTAAATCTTTAATCCAGTGTGAGTCTATCTTAGTTAACGGTGAAAGGTGTGGGTCCAGTTTCAGTCTTCTACAGGTCACCAGCCAGTTCACCCAGTACTTCTAAATCTGAATTCTTAAAGCTCTACCCAGAAAAGTATATACTTAACCTTCCTAAGAAATATTAAACACTGTAGTGTA
>CAUYPK010089220.1:0-18081 GCA_963574355.1 Loris lydekkerianus | reverse complement strand
AATTATCAGAGAAATGCAAGCCAAAACTACTCTGAGATACCAACTAAGTCCAGTTAGAGTAGCCCACATCACAAAATCCCAAAACTACAGATGTTGGCATGGATGTGGAGAAAAGGGGACACTTCTGCACCGCTGGTGGGACTGTAAGCTAGTATGTTACTTTTGGAAAGAAGTATGGAGAATACTCAGGGATCTAAAAGTAGACCTGCCATTTGATCCTGCAATTCCTCTAGTAGGTGTATATCCAAAAGACCAAAAATCACTTAATAACCCATATATTTGCAGCAGATTGTTCATTGCAGCTCAGTTCATAATAGCCAAGTCATGGAAGAAGCCCAAGTGCCCATCATCCCATGAATGGTTTAATAAATTGTGGTATATGTATACCATGGAATATTATGCAGCTTTAAAAAGATGGGAGACTTTACCTCTGTTATATTTACATGGATGGAGCTGGAACATGTTTCTGACATGTTTTACTTAGTGAATTATCTCAAGAATAGAAGAAAAATTATCCAATGTACTCAGTACTATTATGAAACCAATTTACAATCACTCACACTTTCATATGAAGAATAGATCACAACTATGGTGCAGGATGCAAGAGGGAGGAGGGGGAACAGAAGGGAAGGGGAAAGGTCAGATTGAGGAAAAGTGAATGGTGGGATCACATCTATGGTGCATAATGCAAGGATATATGTCCGATCTATTAAGTATAGAGTATAAATGTCTTAACACAATAATTAAGTAAATGAGATGAGGTATATATTAACCAATGTGATGTAAGCGTTCCTGATTCTATATGAAATCAGCACATTGTACCCCATAAATGCATCAATGTATACATGATCTATGTGTTTATGATTTAATAAAAAAATAAAATACATACATAAAAAAAATGATTATGAGGATACTAACCTTAGAACATTTACTTCTTAAGATTTATTTTATGTTTTAACTTTTTATTTATTTTGTCAACATCTTACACTTTATAATACACTCACATTTATATACCAATTTCATGTTTACAAGTACAAAAGGCAGAGAACTGCAAAGATCCAAGCAACAGCATCTTCTACTACATTCAACAGAATTGATACTGTTGTCCCTGTTCCCCATTTTCCAAATCCAGAAGGAAATTGTAAATGCCACCCCATACATGGACTCCACTTTTGGAAGTTGGAGACTTTGTGTAGTTCGACATGTGTCTGGGTTTCTACAGAGCTGAACTGAGACTCCATCATGTTCCAGGCCAAATCAGCCAGAAGAAAGCCATCCATCGCTGTTTGAGTTTCATTGCTGATAAAGAACAAGCTTTCCAGAGTTTCAAACCAGAACTTATGGTCTGTGTTTCTGTGCTGTTCAGCTGAACCTTACTTTCTAGAGTGGGTATGTTTTTAGCAGTGCAGATACCTTCTCAGTATCTGACATCTCAGTGTCAGATGAGTCAGTACTCATGGAAAAGTTGGAGTGTTTCAGAATACTTCCAGAGGCAGATGAGGGCTGTTGTCTAAAGAGAAGTTTAAGTCTGTCTGTGTCTGTGTGTGTTAAACATCTCCAGGCCTAAGAAGTTAGAAATTTCCCTACATGCCTAGGACTGAGCAGAGGTCAGCTGGGGTCTCTCAGTCCAGAGATTCTAAGACTGGTTCCATGTTCAGTTCACCTTCTTTAGTCTTAGTCTGGATAATTGAGGCTGAAAAGTACTCTTCAATGTCAAAATCTATTCTGAAATTCTGAGCTAGGCCAGATGGGAGCTGGGCGTCAGGTCCAGGATTCATGTCAGACAACAAACTTTGATTATCCAGTATCTAACCAGGCAGATGACTTGACAAGATGTTTTCTAAATCACTTAATAAATTCATGGTTCAGGTCTGATTATCTGTTATATTCTGTGAAGGAAGCATACTATTCTGTCCTCTGAAGTTTATAATGGTACGGACTTCTCAATATCTTGATTTAAAGTCTTAGGGTCATTCTGGGGCAACAAACCATGGGTTACTGTGTCTGCTGCTAATGTGCTGCTTGTAATACAGGGTGGCTATCAAGTTTGTGTGCACATGTAAATGACCATCTGTCAGGCTTTGCACCCCCCTGGTTTGAGTTTCTCTGGAGATCCCCCCTGACTGGAAACAATGACTGTGATATGTCTATCCACCTATCAGTCTGAGAAGCAGTGGATGAAGTTGCTTTAGAGCTGGGCAAAAACATCTGAGTGTAAACACTAATGGGAACAGACACTTGAGAATCGAATGACAAATCAGCCTGGGAACAAGACGACCCAGAGGAGCCAGGGCTAGTCCACTGTGTGGAAGGTATAAAGTTTTGTAAGGCATAAGACAGATCTGTGTGTACACTGATGGAAGAAATGCTATTCCTCTGACATGTGTTCCCTGGTTCCTGTGAAGAATTAGATGGTTAAGAGAGTAAGCCTCTGAATCTAGGCCGAGGGTCAGGGTCCCTACTGACAAGGGCACCAGGCACAGCCCCTGTGGCAGAGCCCTGATGGACACCTCGTCTGCAGGCATCAAGACAGCCACAGGAGAAAACCACATCCATGGTAGTTTAACCAAAGCCACTTTGGGCTTTGGTAAAAGCAACTTTGGAGGACATCTTGGGCGAGTTGTAAGCATCTGCTTTCTGGCCTTCGAGCCACAAGAATCTTCAGAAGCTACTAGCTTTATTTCTGAAGCTTCTAGCTCTTGAGTGTCTGGTCTAGGGACGGGTTGGTTACTCAATGATTCAATGGTCTTACTGGACAACTTCCGGCTTTGCAGGCAGTTTTCCTTTTTCCTTTTCTTACTGGGTGGGGCCCTGTGTTCTGCAGGGATCTCACGTCCTGTTTGGTAGATGTGGGACTGCAGTGCGGTTCTGCCGGCCTAGGGACAGCCACACCTGCACCTGAAGTTCTCGCCACAGTCCTCCGCGTGCAAGTCCCACTCGGACGGAACAAATCGCTGCTCTCAGCACGCTTCTTTTCAGCATGCATTTTTATAAAGTGCTGGTTTATGAGAGAAAATTGAGAGAATGTTCAGGGCCTCTAGGGCATCAGCTGGACAAGGGTATTCAAATCTTTTCTTACTGCAGAATTTACTATGCGGTTCTGCAGGCGGTGGCCCTTGACTGGGTGCATGTTGATCATGGGCTGGTGGGCAGGATCTCGGCGCGGCCGCCCACGGTGCACAGGATGTTGGTCACCCCGCCAGGGACAGCTCGCTCACCCACAGCTGGATCAGCTCCCGGGCTGTGGACCGCTGCATCACCTCCGTGGGCCGCGCGGGCTGCCCCTCGGCGGGGCTCCTGGAGCTCCCACGGGCCGAGGCGGCGGCTCCCATCGGAGCTGCCGGAACAGGCGGGAGCATCGGCCACCACTACCAGCCACCACGGGCCACCACCGCCGGCCACCACCACCTCAGAGGCAGCCGTGACTCCCGCATGGCCCTGCTCCTCTCAGGCTCCGCCTCCATCTTTAATTCTTTTTAAAGCCTGAATAGGGAAGAAGTTTTATTTTATTTTTGATTAACACATAATAATTGTACATACTTATAGGGTACAATGTGCTGTTTTCATATAGGAGTACATTGTGTAATGATCCTATGGGGAAATTAGCATATCCATCACCTTAAACATTTATCATTTCTCTGTAGTGAGAACATTCAAAATCCTCTCTTCTATTTTGAAAGATACTGGAGAGTTGTAATCAAACTTTGGTATCTCTTAGAATCAACTGAAGGACTTTTTAAATCCTGAAATCCCAGGCCACATCCTAAACCAATTAAATTAAAATCTCTGGATTAAGAACTCAGGCATCAAGATTATTTTAAACTCCCAAACTTTAAACCAAGTTTAAGAGTCAGTGATTTAAATCTTTTTGTCCAAATTGTGTCCTGGGAGCGGCATCAGCACAGAGCTTATTAAAAATGCCACATCACCTACACACCCACACTGAAACAGAATCTCCAGAATCTGCATTTTAATAAGATACAAGGCAGATTCACTTGCACCCTACAGTTTGAGGAACTCTCAATGATTTTTCTTGGTAAATCAAGAAGATTGGTTAGGATCCATTACGTCTCCCTGTTTCCCCCAAGATGACTCTTCTCTTTCAGCTGCTTATGCAAATGTGAGTGTCTAGAGTCAGAGAGTCAGCATGATAGTATTCGTTTATAATGTTCATCATTGACTTTTTTAAAATTGCTTTTGGGCCATCTCTCTCATGGGAATTTGGGGCAAGAGCAGGGAAAAGAATTTTAACCAATATGTTGAAAGCTTTAGATACACTTTAGAAGCTTAGCCAAGGAAAGAGAGAAAACAGGTTTGCGGGTGGCAGGTGGGAATGAACAGTGACCTTGTTACTTGGAAACCCGAGTTTGAACGGAGTTCATGCAATTACCTCAGCATGCCACAAGGAGGCCCAGGGAGAGGACCCCTGAGATCTGTCTCCAAATTCCCCAGTGTCTTAACCAGTCCAGTTTTCCCTACAGTGTGAAGGCATCCTGTCCCTCATGGAGACCTTGGCAAGTCGCAGGGAATCTCTAAACGCAAATCTCCTACGCTGTAAAGTGGAAAGAATAATCCTTCCCAAAGCTGTTAGCAGAACAAACATGTATAAAAAGCTTGAAAGGTATAAAACTGTGGGGGTATTTCATTATATTTAGAATCTTGACCTTGGGAAAAGGAGCAGCTAAAAACAAATCAATGGAAGACCAAGAAAAAGGAAAGACTCAAACCCACCAAAGCCCTGTTCCCATCTGTATTTGGGAAAACCAACAAAGGTCTCCATGAGGGACAGGATGCCTTCACCCTGTAGGGAAAACTGGACTGGTTAAGACACTGGAGAATTTGGAGACGGAAGATCAGGGTTCCTCTCCCTGGGCCTCCTTGTGGCGTGCTGAGGCAACACTGGTGATGCCACTTAGCAATGAGCACTTGAAGGTGAAAATCCTGAAGCCCAGCACCGAGGTGGTATCCAGCATAAAGGCAGCACTTAGGAAATGTCTAGATTTTTCACAACAGGAAGAGGGAATTGTCAGCTGAGGACATCAGCTCAATGCTGAATGGAAGCCTGAAAACCAGCTGATTTCATCATTTCATTCCCATCTCTAGAGATGCCGATGACATAACTGCCATGCATGACCTTCTGACTATGCCTTCCGCTAACTCTCACGACCAGTTTTATTTTACCAGCTGGCCTGATGCCGTCAGCGTCAGGCGCAGTAGTCTAGGGAAGAAAGACCATGACCCATCACAAGAATATCGCAAGAGGAGGAAGCATGAGAAAACGCTGAAGGAGGTTTAATTCCTACTGCCAAATTTATACGCATATAGCATGTACTCGAGTATGCAGCCCTCAATTGTATCTGATCTTTTCATGCTCCTCCTTCTTTACTGTGGTATTTATTTAAACTACTTTTTAACATATATGCGTGCTAACAGTGAATGCTTGCTTAGCAGGCTCGAGGCTTCACATTGAAGCCTTCAAATACTGCAGCCTACTTGCTTGCTCCTCATAATACCCTACGAGATAAAGACTGCCATTCCATGTTACAGATGAGGATACAGAGACTTAAAAAAATGTGTAGAATATCCAAGTTTGAGCAGCTCATTACTGAAGACCCAAGATGTAAATGCTCAGTCTGGCTCTCTAATCACACTGCACTGCTATGAGGCCTTTTGCAATGGTACCTACTGATTTTTTTGGCCTTCTCTCTCAGCCTGGTTAACCTGACCTCACTCATAAAATCTCAGCTGACATTATTTTTTTCAAGAACCACAGCCAGGCTAAATTAGGCATCCAACCTTGACCTTAATATCTTCAATTCTACCTAAACATTTACCCCACTGAACTACAGTGGTATGATTATATGTTTGCCTCCCTTGCTAGATCATACACTTCTGGGCAAGAATAATGTGTAAATGCAATATACCTCTCCTGCCAGAATCTACAAAGTAAAGTGATTCTTGACTCCAGATTATTGTGGCATGATCCCCATTCACATCCTACTCTGGACTCTGGAAAGGGACACTGCTCCCTTGAGGCTCTGTAACCTTCAGCTTTGATGATGCTGGTTGGCCCAGAAATGGACTGCTTCTCCTTTTGGTCATTGTCACTACTAACTAGAAAATCATGAACTCAATGATACCCATCATTGTAGGCTTAGCCCACATAGTCAGGAGATAGCTCACTCCCCACCAATAGAATCATCTGGGCCTTTCTGCAATTTAGAATCTTGGCCCAACACTTCCTGGAGAGGGAAACTTAGAGAGAGAGAGAAGTTTGACTACCCTCAACCCAAATTGCCAACTCATTTCCTGTCCTGAAATTAACCACTTCCCCAAATGAGTGACTGTGTGGACATCAATTCCCTTCAGGGGAAAGCCCCTCCCCCACGCAGGCTGTCATCTTACCCTATGACCCCCACCTGACAATCACCCAGTGGTCCAAAGTTAGTACCTTTTCCAAAGTTGATATGACTCGTCCTGACTTATCATCACCTTGTTCTAGCAAAGTTTTTGACACACAGTAGGAATTTGATTTATGTTTCTTGAATAAATGAAAGACTGAATGAAAACCATCTTAGATGTTTACAAAGTACTTCAGAGTTTACAAAACTATTCTTTCAAATGACACAGATGAGAGAACTCAGGCATCATGGAGCAGAACTGAGAGCCCGAGTATACTGATTTCTTATTTATAACTATACCAGTTTCTGGGGTCACCATACTATACAGCCTCAGGAGGCTTCTGCCTATTTTTGTAAATAAAGTTTTATTGGAACACAGCTGTCTCCATTTATTCACGTACATCCTATGGCTAGTGGTATAACAGAAGATTTGAGTACTTGCCCCAGATGCAGGAGAAATCCTACAACCTAAAACATTTGGCCCTTTATAGAAAATGTTTGCTGACTCCACTATATGTTACTGGTGACCCCATGTATACACTTAAAACACACACACACTCACACATCAGAAATTCACTCACAAAGAAAACCATTTGACCACTGTCTCTATCTAAACTTCTCAATATTGTCAGCTATGAAAGGAAAGCAGCCAGTTTGTTAGAATCATGTATAGAATCTGCCTGTGAGTTCTGAGTAAGAGGTTCCATGGGTGTGAATGCAGGGCTTTGACCATGGACTTGATGATATCTTAACAATATGGAAAAGTAGCAAACTAAAAGAATAAAAGGCCTCAGAGGCAAGTCCACCAAAAGCAGTAAGAAGGAATAGCTTCCAGAAAGAGAAAAGAGAGAAAAACCGTGAGGAATAATTATGAGATCACAACTTTAGACCCTTTTGCTCAGAGGTGAAGGCCCTACACATCCTTATAATGAGATAATTCAGTCCAAATATAGTGCTCTGGTTTACATGCTGTTTGTATTTTTGTTATTATCATTAATTGTTATTATTATTAATTTTGATGACTCGAATTAGAGAAAAAGTTTCCAGAAGCTTTCTGTTGTTAGAAACTTGAATTAACCTTTGGAGGAAAATAGCTCTGTTGGTTTTGGAAAAAATTATTAATTAATTAATTAATTAGTTATGCATAAACCAAGTAACTATCATGTTTAAAATAAAAAGGGTTGAGATGAGAGAACGTGAACAACTTCATAATAATAAAACATTTGCAATGGAAATGTCTCTTTCTAAAATATGGATTCAGAGGGTACTGCTCCAGGATAATTGTTTGTTATTAGATGTGTAGGTTTTTCTGCAGTCTGCTACCCCTGGGAGTTTAGGAACAGAGACCAGATGGTGAAGTGGAGAGATAAAGAAAACTTCTCTTCCATAGATACTAGTAAAGTGGACTTAAGTGAATTCGATGTGAGTCACGGAACCTCCTGTATGGCCATGTTCTGGACTGAATTATTCAAACTTCTGAAAATATATTATCAGATATAATTTTAATATTCATGGGTATCCTATGAGGTCAGTTCCTGTTCAAACATGAGGCCAAACCACAACACTGTGAGTAGATACTCAACAAAGACAAATTATCATTCCTTTTTGAATCACCTGGCCAGTACTTTTGAACTATTTACTAATTTGAATAGAAGCTGCCATCATTTTTTTTTTTTTTTTAACTTTCTATATAACACTTTTCCCTCTTGGTTTGAGCTCTTCTTTTGACCAAAAATGTTTTATCCAATACTCATTAAATTAGCTATAGATCCCTTTTTTTTTTTTTTTTTTTTTTGAGACAGAGTCTCATTTTATCGTCCTTGATAGAGGGCTGTGAAGTCACAGCTCACAGTAACCTCCAACTCCTCAGCTTAGGTGATTCTCTTGCCTTAGCCTCCTGAGTAGCTGGGACTACAGGTGGCTGCCACAATACCCGGCTATTTTTTGTTGCTGTTTGGTCAGAGCCAGGTTCAAACCTGCCACCCTTGGTATATTAAGTCTAGCCCCTTTTGAAATAAGGAATTAATAAGAATTGTGTTATGTTTGAGAAAGCATGTAGTATAGGGAAAAATCATAAGTCTTTGAAATTTAGAGTACTGACTAGCTCATAAATTTGAATTATTTTATGCTTTTTATTATGTCTAAAAATTTTTATGACCTTGGGAGTTGTAAATTGATAGTAATACAAACAATTCTCACCTATAAAAATGCAAATTGCATCCCATGCAGTGTAACTGATTATCACTTTGTGAATACTGACCAGTTTTGCAAATTTCTGCCTGTTTTTAACCCCTGCTCCATCCAGGAGCACCTGTTAGCATCTACAGAGAATAAAAACTAGTCAGTACACTTTTCTGCAATTGCTAATGATGTCGCACAAGCACACACACACACACACACACACACACACTGGTGATTGCAAAGTCAATTTATGACAGTAGTTCAGCTATTTTTAAATAGTATTTTTATTGAAGAAGTGCAATTATTTTGGCATTTAATCTGCAGAAATATAGGGGAAAGCTAAATGCTGCATTATAAATGAGGCCTTATTATCCTCATTTTATTGATGTAGAGAAACTGAGAATCAGAGATGAAAATCACCTAGCAGATAAATAAATGCAGCCACCAAACTGCAGCTCAAATTTTCAGAGACCAGATTAGTTTCATTCTATTTCTTGAGAAAAGCTTTCTTTATCTTTCTCTTTGAATGTACAAAGAAGTAAAATCTCTGTATAATAGAGACAAAATACCGGCACTTATAAAAAAGACAGAAAATCAGGACTTTGGAAAACTGTTTTGGCAATATCTACTAAGGCTAAATGTATGCTTGCCATATGATTCAACCATTCTCCTCTTAGGCATATTTCTGCTGAGGAGAATCAAGGTCATATGTCCACAAAAAGACAGACAGAAGAATGTTTATAAATTCTTTATTCATAATAGCCCCCAAATGAAAACCCAAAGTCCATCAACAAAAAAATAAAGAAATCATGGTATATATTGATACAATATAATATCAGGCAGCAACCAAGTGGGAACAAAGGTACTTCTACACACAATAATATGAATGAATCTCCAAAATATTTTGTTAAGCAAAAGAAGCCAAATAAAGCATATTCTATATGATGAATGAAATTCACGCATGATTTTACTTACACACTGTTCAGAATGGGAAAAAATAATCCGTGTTGATAGAAGACAGAATACAGTTTATATTGAGAGGATGAATTCTTTTTTTATTTTATTTATTTATTGATTTTTTTTTTTTTGAGACAGAGTCTAACTATTTTGCCCTCAGTAGAGTGCCATTGCGTCGCAGCAACCTCAAACTCTTGGGCCTAAGAGACTCTCCTGCCTCCGCCTCCCCCGTAGCTGGAACTACAGGCACCTGCCACAATGCCCGGCCATTTTTTGGTTGCAGTTGTCAGTGTTTAGCTGGCCCGGTCTGGATTCGAACCCGCCAGCTCCCATGTATGTGTGCGATGCCCTACCCACTGAGCATAATGCCAAATCGAGAAGATGAATATTGATTGGGAAAGGGTATGAAGGAAACTTCTGGAGTGATGGCAATGTTCTAAGTCATGGTTACACATGTACAGTCACCGCTCCATAAGCATGGGTTCCACCAACCGTGGATTCAACCAACTGTGGATTGAAAATATTGGAAATAAAAGATGAATGGTTACATCTGTACTGGACATTTACAGACTTTTTTCCTTGTCATTATGCCCTAGACCAGGCATCCTCAAACTTTTTAAACAGGGGGTCAGTTCACTGTCCCTCAGACCATTGGAGGGTCGGACTATAGTTTAAAAATAAAAACTATGAACAAATTCTTATACACACGGCATATATCTTATTTTGAAGTAAAAAGCAAAACGGGAACAAATGTTATTCACACCTCTTCATGTGGCCCGCGGGCCACAGTTTGAGGACCCCTGCCCTAGACAATTCAGTATAACAAATGTTTACATACCATTTACATTGTGTTAAGTATTATAAATAATCTAGAGATGATTTAAAGTACCTGAGAGGATGTGTGTAGGTTATATGCAAACCTATTCCATTTTATACTAGGGACTTGAGCTTCTGTAAATTTTGGTGTCTGCAGGGGTCCTGGAACCAATGCCCCATGATACTAAAAGATGATTGGATTGGATACACACTTGTAAAAACTCATTGAGATATTCACTTAAGATTTGGGCATTTTTATACCACACTATATTCAAGAATATTTTAAAGAAGGCAATAAAAAATGCCCACTGTTATTTCAATGCCAACCTCAAAGACAGCTTCTACTATTTGATGTCTATCCGTTTTCCTATGCTTATACATTTAAAGCTTTTTTTCTCTCTACTCATCTATTTCCCTATCATTTTTATCACACCCAAGGTTCTGTCAATGATAAAGCGCACCATTAATTTCTGTACTGCAAAAAAATGAGGGAAAAACTACTTTCAATGAAATTATAATGCATAAAACATTATAAGATATATCTTATGAAAATATGATATGTCAAAAGTATGTCTTAGATTTGATAACGTACAGTATCTTTTATATAGATATAGCTACAGATATAAATCTAGATACACACATATAACATTACATACACAAAGGTATATACATAATCATATAATAACTTACATATGTATTTCCATTTGCAAAAGAATGTAGTCCAACTAGACATATTAGTCTGTGACTTTGTTTGCCTAACAATCTAACCAAGACATCCTTTCATGTCAGTACTTACACATCTGTCTTGGTCGTTGTGTTGTTGTTGATGATTCTTCTTTAAATGCTCTCTAGTATTTCTTAGTAAAGACAGGGTAATTCCTACATCATTACTCCATTGATGGACCAGCAGGCTGTTTACAATTTTTGCTATTTCAACAATACCACAACCAACATTTTTGAAAATACAGCTTTATGCACCTGAAATACATTGAGACTATTTTGTAGATTAGATTCAACTGGAAGTGAAATTTGGTGTCAATGGATAACACCATGTAAAGCTGTAACTAATATGCACAAATTATCCTCCATAATGGTGGAACCAATTCACTGCCCATCTCATGGAGCATAGTAGTATCCATTTCTCACACCTTTACCAGCTATGAATGCTACCAATCTATCATTTTTGCTAAAATAGGAGGGAGAAATCATGTTTCATTGACCCTTTTTTTTTGGGGGGGGGGAACTTTTAAAAGAACTTAATCATACTCCTATAACAGAAATTGCCAACACTAATTTGAGCTAGAACTCTAGAAATAATGTTACATACATTAAACATATTTAAACATGAGCTACTGACCATGCTGTAAAGAGGACTTCTGCTCTGCAAGGGGACTGAGACTGGCTACATTTTACACAGGAGTTCAGGGCCCTAGGAGGACTTGCTCTTCCACAGCCCTTAGTGAGGGAAATGGTTCTGGGTAATTTCCTTTGATGCCACGTTCTGTCCTCAAGTCCTCACTGCCTGGCTTTTAGAGGATTTTCCAAGCATGGGGTCATCCTGACCAATCGTAGAATGGTCGGTTACCCGTGAGTGAGTCTGGTTTGTAAACTTGGCTCCACAGAGAAGGCAGCAAGCAGGTGGACACCAACTCCAGGCTGCTTTGTACATCCTCTAATCCAATCCCTCCTCCAAAAACATAATCCCTCCCTCTACAGCCCTCTGGAATCCTGCTCTAAGGTCAGTGAATGCCCTTAAATTATCAGGCTTTTCTTAGTAAGTTCCTGTTACACTTTTTTTGCCTTTGTTGAAACCCAGCTGCTCTCTGTGATACCACCTTCCCAGCAGCCCTTCTAAGGGGAAAGTGCTCTGTTCTCTCATAGCCCACAACTTCAGAGTCTTCAGATGGGGGAGGCGTCCTCCCTGCTCCCCACTTAAGAAGTTCAGAACTCACACCCTGTCCTTACTGCTGTTATCCTCTGACTTCCTGACCACACCCACCCATCTTGAAGACCTGAGCTCTTGGCTCAGTTTCCTCTTCACCCCCAGTCCTGTCCTCTTCAACACTAAGCTCAACCTCCAGTGGTGACCCATCCAGTCCCTGGTCTCCACCCCTTCCCCTTTTCCTCCACTCTGTCTCAGCTACACACTCCCATAGTCACACCTTAGATCTTTTCATGAACACAAGAGCATCTGTGAAATATCAACTGAATCATCCCACCCCCTGACCTCTAGCTCCTACCATGCCAGGCCACATACTCCAGAAAAGCCCCCACCACACCCACCACCACAATTCTTTGACCTCATCCTCACCATTCCCGTCATCCTCCTTTGTCTCTCCTGACTTCCCTCCCACTCTTGTCCATCTTACACCTCCTGGATAATCTTTTTTCTTTGCTTTTTATAAACAGATACTTTATTTTTATGGATTTAAGGAACAAGAGCACATTTTTTACATGGCTTTATTACATAGTGGTGAAGTCTGTTTTTAATTTTGATGTCATCTTTAATATTTTTTCTTTTTTCACTTATTTCAGAAAATTACAGGCGTACACACATTCTGGTTACTTAATTTGCTTCCACACATTTTAAGTCAAGGTTATACGTGTGCCTTTCACCCAGAATACATGCATTGCACCAATTTTTTTCATTTTTAATTTTTTTATTTATTTCTTTTTTATTAAATCGTAGCTGTGTACATTATTGCACCAATTAAGTGTGAGTTTCCCCTACCCCTCCTCCTCTTCCCTCCCACTTACTTAATGTCCTAGCAAATTCTCTCAACTCCTTCACTCACAGTCCCTCCATCTCACTCCCCTACACTCACCAACCACCACATCTCTCTTCTCAGAGGCTCCCCCCCTGCAGCTGTATGTCATGGGAGAAAACAGTTGCACAACTGAGAAGACAAGTTTCAAGTTAATGTAATGGCACCAAGTGTTAGAGGGCCCTTCCCACTGCCCAGAGAGCTGATCATCTCCCCCAAGAGGCTCAGTGTCCCACTCCCTGAGAAGAATAACTTCTCTCTTCCCTTACCTCCCACACTTCCTCCTCCATCTATAGTTTCAACTGATGGCTTTGCCTCATGCTTGACAGGAACAGAAGTCACCAAAGCTCTGTCAACTTCTCCCCGACCATGCTCAAGCCTACACTGTCCATACTCACTTTCTCCTTCTGCTAACAGGCCATGATAGAGGAAGTGTCCTTAGTACTAATAAAGGCCACTATTCCTCTTAGATCCTGAGTCCCTTCCCTTGGTTACAGCCCTCCCTTCTGAAGGACTCTCCTTCCTTGGTTATGTTCTTTCCTGAAACATGATCACCTCTGCCTCCAATAAACCATTCCCCTCAGCAAGCAAATGCATCCTGGTGCCTGCCTCTTGTAAAGGACTAAGTGCTGCCCCTCCACTTCCTGCACCATACAAGGAAAGAATTGGATATTTATCTGTGTATTTTTATTTTATTTTTATTAAATCACAGCTGTGTACATTGATATAATCATGGGGCACCATACACTAGCTTCATAGAGCATTTGACATCTTTTCATCACAATGGTTAACATAGCCTTCCTGGCATTTTCTTAGTTACTGTGCCAAGACATTTACATTCCACATTTACTAAGTTTCACATATGCCCTTGTAAGATGCACCGCAGGTGTGATCCCACCTATCCCCCTCCCTCTACATGTATTTTTAAATGAATTAAAAGGACACAGCATAGCTCTCTCTCTCTTCTCTCTCTCTACCCCTCCCCCCCTCTTTCTTCTCTCTCTATTTACTCCCCCCCCCTCCTTTTCTCTCCTCCTTAGTGCTGCTCTGCAGCATCCCTCCCTCGCCAATAAAAACCATTTGTACAAAAAAAAAAAAGAAGAAGAAGAAGAAGAAGGACACACATAAAATGCACAAAACAGGTATCGTTACTATGGTCCAGCACATACCAGAAGTACTATAAATATTGGTTAAATGAATCAATGAAATGGACCCATTAGAGCATTCTATGATCATTTAAAATTCAGACACAGTAAGCTAAGAAATTCATAACAGAATCTGAAACCAAAGCACATGCACAAAAGAAATTAAAATAAGAGCTGAGGGATAGTATACAATATGAAATAGAGAAAAAACATTAGAATTAGAGAGTGTTCAGCAGAGAGCCTGACTCTTAATAGGCATGGTCATTATTAAAAAGGAACTTCATGGCAATAGCAATCATGTAGTATTCTGGGAAGGTGTTGAAGCTTCCAGTGCCCCCATTATGATCCCGTCTTTGGGGGGGGGGGAGGGTCTAGATGTGTGACTGAGAGTCTATTCCTCCTTATGCCTCTGTTCATCTCTATAGCAGGCTGAGGGACCTCCCTAGATCCGCAGTGGTTAGGTGGCCTGTCCAAGTAATACTCTAACATTGAATGTCACCTGAGTTGCCTGGGAGGGTCTTTGTTGTTACAACTGGAAAAGTAACAGACTATCAGAGCATGTATGTTTCTCCCAGGGCTAGCGTTCTGTCTTGTTCACAGTAGGAATGTAAAAAATGTTTGTGTTAAGGATTAAACAGATTAGAATGTACCAATGAATTGATATTTTTTTCCTGAATGTTTTATGACTTTCTTCTTTCCTTTAGCAGAAAGGGGGAGATAAATTCTTGTGAAGTCAATTTTGCAGTTAATGAAGCTTTAGCAGCAATGTGTCCACCCGTGAAGTCACTATTAGGGTGTTACTAGGATAGACAACCCAAATTCCAAGGATTTCCTAATAAGACGGGTGTCAGGAGCGCCCCCTGCATGTTGGCGCATGTTGGTGCATGTTGGCGCATGCCGCACTGGGATAGGAGGAGACTTTTCCACCAGAAACCAGTGACATCAGGAAAGCTGACCTGCCCACAGCCCCTTTCGTGGATACCTTCCAAAAGGGCCTTAAACAGTCACCTGTTGTCATTCCCTTGTCTTATGGAGGAAGAGACTAAAGTTCCTGAAACGATCCCAAGTGATGCCAACCAAGTCAAGCCCAACATGGATTGGACATGTCCATTTTTCACCTCTGAATTCCTGTCCTGTAACTCATGGACTCTCTCAGCCACGTCGCTGAACATCTGATGGAACCAGTGTGATGAAGTGGAAACCCCATAGGCCAATCACGCGTGTACTATTTTGTTTTGAGGTCTGGAACAAATCACTTAGCCTTGCTGAGTCCGTTTTCTCATCCGCAAAATGGGGGAAAGTCTGCCAAATTTGTTTTGTGTTTTAAAGCAGTAGAGATGATGTAACCCTGCTGCTTAGCTCACAGATGTTCCACACTGAGACAAACACACACCCACTGCATGCTGGGGGACTTCTTTCCTGAAATTGTAAACCTTGAGGATAATATACTTTTTTGTGTTCCTAATTTCTTGAGTAGACAGTTTTGTTCGTTTATTTCCTTTTTTTCAAATTTAGCAATGAGATAATTAGGGCTTTTAATTTCCTTTGGGGTAAATCCCACGTTTTGGTATATGGTCATGCACTATATTATGTCATTTCTGTCAACAGTGGGCTGCATATACCATGGTGATGCCTTAAAATTACAATGGAGCTGAAAAGTTCATTTTGCCTGGTGATGGTGTAGCTTCCATAGCACAATGTATCACTCATTCCTGTGCAGATGCTGGTATAAACACCCTACGGAATTGCCAATTGCATAAAAGTCCAGCAGTTCAATCACATACAGTGCATAATACTTGATAAAGATAATACATGGCTATGTTACTGGTCGATGTATTTACTATACTTTTTGTTGTTATTTTAGAGTGTATTCTTTCTACACATAAGAAAGAAAAGTTAATTATAACACAGTCTCAGGCAGGTTCTTCAGGAAGTCTCCCAGAAGAAGGGCCTGTTATCCTAAGAAATGTTAGCACCCAGCATGTTACTGCTCCCAAAGACCATCCATTGATATTGATGACCTTGGTCGTGTGTAGGTCTAGGCTAATGTGTATGTTTGTGTCTTCATTTTTAACAAAAAGTTTTAAAATTAAAAAGAAACATTAAAATAGAAAAAAATGTATAAAAATTGAAAGACAAAAAAATTGTATGGTATTACTACAATTTATATAGTATTGCACAATGTGTTTTAAGCTGTTATCACTAAAGTGTCAAAAATTAAAAAAAACAAACTTTATGGAATCAAGAAGTGATAATAAACTAAGTTTAATTTATTACTGAAGAAAGAACTTGTTTTTAAATTTAGTGTGGCCTAAGTGTACTGTGTTTATGAAGTCTACAGTTGTGCAGTAATGTCCTTGGCTTTCACATTCACTCACCACTCACCCACTGACTCACCCAGAGAAACTTCTGGCAAGTTTCTGTCCATGGTAATGCCCTATATATGTGTACCAATCTGGCAAGTGTTATTCATGGTAAGTGCCCAATATACGTGTACCACTTTTTACCTTTCATAACCCGCTTTGACTGTACTTTTTCTGTTACAATATACTTAGATACACGAATTCCACCATGGTACATTTGCCTGTAGTATTCAATGACATGTTCTATAGGTTTATAATCTAGAGCAAGAGGCTGCAGCAGGTATACGATAGGCTCCACCATCAGATTTGTGTAACTACGCTCTGCAAGGTTGACACAATGACAAAATCACCTAACTGCATTTCTCAGAACATGTCCCTGTTTTGTTTTGTTTTTTTTTAATCTTTGAGGTAATTAATTTTTTTTATTTTTCTTATTTATATATATGTTTTATTAACATTAAATCATAGCTGTGTACATTAATGCGATCATGGGGCACCATACATTAGTTTTATAAACAGTCTGACACATTTTCATCACACGGGTTAATATAGCCTTCCTGGCATTTTCTTAGTTATTGTGTTAAGACAATTATATTCTACAATTACTATGTTTCACATGTACCCTTGTAAGATGCACCACAGGTGTAAAACCACTTATCACTCTCCCTCTGCCCCCATCCTCCCCGTCCCTCCCCTCCCTATCCCGATTCCCCATATTCTTAGGTTATAAATGGGTTATAGCTTTCATATGAAAGCCAAAAATTAGTTTCATAGTAGGGCTGAGTATATTGGATACTTTTTATTCCATTCTTGAGGTACTTTACTAAGAATATGTTCCAGCTCCATCCATGTAAACATGGACAAGTTAAAGTCTCCATCTTTCTTTAAGGCAGCGTAATACTCCATGGTGTACATATACCACAGTTTATTAATTCATTTGTGGATCGATGGGAACTTGGGCTTTTTCCATGACTTAGCGATTGTGAATTGGGCTGCAATAAACATTCTGGTGCAAATATATTTGTTCTAATGTGATTTTTGGTCTTCTGGGTATATACCTAGAAGAAGAAATATAGGATTGAATGGCAGGTGTATTTTTAGATCTCTAAGTGTTCTCCAAACATCTTTCCAAAAGGAATGTATTAATTTGCATTCCCACCAGCAGTGTAGAAGTGTTCCCTTTTCTCCACATCCACACCAACATCTCTGGTCTTGGGATTTTGTGATATCAGCTAATCTTACTGGAATTAGATGGTATCTCAAGGTAATTTTGATTTTCATTTCTCTGATGATTAAAGATGATGAGCATTTTTTCATATGTCAGTAGGCCATACACCTGTCTTCTTCAGAAAAGTTTCTCTTCAAGTCCCTTGCCCAGCCTGCAATGGGATCACTTGTTTTTCTCTTGCTTATACGTTTGAGTTCTCTGTGGATTCTGGTTATTAAACCTTTG